>CM067312.1:20138178-20285843 GCA_034231615.1 Meghimatium bilineatum
TAATTGTACTTGAGTTACCCAATATCTTCGCATTTCTCTCTCAGCACAGCACCACAGTACCACATATAACACGATTTCCGTAGATTCAAGCATTAATTCCCATGCATCCAAAAAAATTCACTTTATAAACAAACAATGCAAAGCGGATTCGAACACACAATCTCTTGATACACAGATACTATTATTCACTAGTTACTTTACCCAATATGACATGAGCAGCAGTTTTGTTTCCTCGCAAATTGTGTGATATCAATAACGTTACACAGACCACACTAAATACTCACAATTCATGTAACACTGTGTCACCAAATATGAAAATACGTGCACAGCGATTGTACTGCTAGTTTACAGTATAACTTCATTATTTACACCCCGGAAGGCCTAGCACATCCGTTATCACAGTTCCTTTTATTTGGTTAGTGGGCATACCTAGTTTATGATAGCCTTCACATCTGTTGCCGACGATGGATGTGTGTTGACTACGCCGTGGCGGGTTTTCCACACATTGTGTCCTTGGACTTTTCAGACCAAAACATGCCCCTGGGTAGCAGTCTCCATGGAGACGATAGTCAGGGATTTAGGCTTGAATTTACTACGGCAATCTCGCACGAGATGTTCCTCTACAAGTGAACTCGTCTCGTGTATTGTATTTGTGTCCATCAGGTACTAAATCTTTTCTCTCTACGAGCATGATTCCGGTATGTGGAGGTGGGCCCGGGTTCGTTCATCCTCTTAGTCGATGTGTCATTCACCGATATCGTGAACCCCTCGTACAAGTTTGAGTCTTTGCGCACATTTTTCATGAGCACTGGGAACTAGAGGCTTGTTCTCGAGCCGAACACAACTATGACTCGATTTCCTTTTAACGTTTTCCCGTTAGCGCAAGGTCGTGTGGTTAGAACGCCGCCCTCAGACCTCGAGGTTCAGTCCAAAGTTGGGACATGATTTTTTCTTTCGGATGTACAAACTCCGTCTTGTACATGTCGCGGCGACTGCTATGGCAAAGCGGCCTTTATTTCCAAAGCCCATAGAAAACCTCTCTGCACTCCTTCACAGGAAAACATGCAGTAACTAAAATGTTCCCGTTCCGTTTGCTTGTAGTGCTGCCAACTGGCGTGTGCCCGTTCATTGTACGCAATATGTTATCTTTTCGACCCTCACTCTTTGTCATGACTCGGTCTGCTTTTTCATTTCCCGGTATTCCACAGTGAGAGTGTATCCTCTGCATAGTTAACCTATATTGGTAAGACAGTTCATCAACTAGCTTTTGTAAGTCTGTTAGTTTTTCAGACTGGAGAGCGTGAAACACTGACCTTGCATCATTCAGAAATGCCACGGCTGGAGTTCAGCAGTTTTTTTACCAGTTGCCACCCTAATTACCTGCATTTCTGCATCATAATAATTGCAAAATTTCCGAGTTGGTGTTCTGATCATATATCTAGGTTGCGTGGATATACCCTAAACCTAACCCCAACCCCAACCCCAACCCCAAACCCAACCCTAACCCTAACCCAAACCCTAATCCTAACCCTAACCCAAACCCTAACCCTAACACTAACCCTAACCCAAACAGTAACCCTAACCCTAACCCCCACCCCAACCCCACCACCCTCACCCCAACCCCAAACCCAACCCCAACCCCAACCCTAACCCTAACCCTACCCTTGACACTGTTCCTGATCCTGACCCAAAGCCTAAGCCTAAGCCTAAGCCAAACCCGAACCCCAACACTAACCCTAACCCTAACCCAAACCCTATGCCTAAGCCTAAGAAGAAGCCTAACCTTAACCCTAACCCTAACCCTAACCCAAAGCCTAAGCCTAACCCTAACTCTAACCATAACCCTAAGCCGAAGCCAACCCCAAGCCTAACCCTAGCTCTTACCCTAACCCTAACCCTAACCCTAAACCTAACCCTAAACCTAACCCTAACCTTAACCCTAACACTAACCCTAAGCCTAACCCTAACTCTAACCCATCCATCCATCCATCCATCCTAACCCTAACACAACCCCAAACCGAACCTCAACCCCAACCCTAAACCTAAAAATAACCTTAAACACAACCCTAACTCTAAGCCTAACCCTAACCCTAAGCCTAAGACTAACACTAAACCTAGCCCTAGCCCTAACCCTAACCCTAACCCCAACCCTAACCCATCCATCCATCCATGCTAATCCTTAACCCAACACCAACCTCAACCATAATCCTAACCCTAACAATAATCCTAACAATAACCCTAACCGTAATCCTAACCCTAAGCCTAACCCACACCCTAATCCTAAGCGTAAGCCTAAGCCTAAACCTAGCCCTAACCCTAAACCATACCCTAACCCGAACCCTAACCATACACCTAACCCACACCGTAACCCTAACCCGAACCAAAACCGAACCCTAACCCTGAGCCTAACCCAAACCCGAAACCATCACTAACCTTAACCCGAACTCGAACCCTAAACCCAACCCTAACCCCAACCCCAATTCCAACCCCAAGCCTCACACTCACCCTCAGCCTCACCCTGACCCTCACCCCAACCCTAACCCCAACCCCAACCCCAACCCCAACCCCAAACCCAACCCTAACCCAAACCCTAATCCTAACCCTAACCCAAACCCTAACCCTAACCCTAACCCAAACAGAAACCCTAACCCTAACCCCCACCCCAACCCCACCACCCTCACCCCAACCCCAAACCCAACCCCAACCCCAACCCTAACCCTAACCCTACCCTTGACACTGTTCCTGATCCTGACCCAAAGCCTAAGCCTAAGCCTAAGCCAAACCCGAACCCCAACACTAACCCTAACCCTAACCCAAACCCTATGCCTAAGCCTAAGAAGAAGCCTAACCTTAACCCTAACCCTAACCCAAAGCCAAAGCCTAACCCTAACTCTAACCATAACCCTAAGCCGAACCCAACCCCAAGCCTAACCCTAGCTCTTACCCTAACCCTAACCCTAACCCTAAACCTAACCCTAAACCTAACCCTAACCTTAACCCTAACACTAACCCTAAGCCTAACCCTAACTCTAACCCATCCATCCATCCTAACCCTAACACAACCCCAAACCGAACCTCAACCCCAACCCTAACCCTAAAAATAACCTTAAACATAACCCTAACTCTAAGCCTAACCCTAACCCTAAGCCTAAGACTAACCCTAAACCTAGCCCTAGCCCTAACCCTAACCCTAAACCTAACCCCAACCCTAACCCATCCATCCATCCATGCTAATCCTTAACCCAACCCCAACCTCAACCATAACCCTAACCCTAACAATAATCCTAACAATAACCCTAACCGTAATCGTAGCCCTAACCCTAAACCATACCCTAACCCGAACCCTAACCCTAACCATACACCTAACCCACACCGTAACCCTAACCCGAACCAAAACCGAACCCTAACCCTAAGCCTAACCCAAACCCGAAACCATCATTAACCTTAACCCGAACTCGAACCCTAAACCCAACCCTAACCCCAACACAACCCCAACCCCAATTCCAACCCCAAGCCTCACACTCACCCTTAGCCTCACCCTGACCCTCACCCCAACCCTAACCCCAAGCCCAAGCCAAGCCAAGCCCTAGCCCTAACATTAGCCCTCGCCCTACCCCTAATCCCAACCTCATGCCCAATCGCAACCCCAACCCCCAACGCCATCCCTAACTCCAAAAGTTTACTGTCACAAAATCATGGTTGTATTAACGTGGTTTATGAATGGCCATGTTCAGTTTCCAAAAGAAAGGCAATCAAGTGTGGCAGTATCCCAGGATCATCATGTACTGCCTGGAGTGCAAAATATACGCTTGGGTCAATTAGCTCATAGTTTTTCCGTCAGATGTGTTCACCCATCTGTAGTGATGGCACACCTAACATTCCTCAGCACATTGGAGTCTGCCACAAAAGGGCAAATATGTGATGTTTGATGGCTTGTACCTCTCCGTCGTCCATGGAGGCCATTTGACAGAAGACACAAGTAAGAAATCGAGGCAGGACATGCAGTGACAATGACTTTTTAACCCCCCCCCCCCCCAGAATCTGCTGTAGAAATAACTTCACGCTGTTGTCTTCAACTTCTTTTAGAAGAAGATCGATTTAATTGTACTTGAGTTACCCAATATCTTCGCATTTCTCTCTCAGCACAGCACCACAGTACCACATATAACCCGATTTCCGTAGATTCAAGCATTAATTCCCATGCATCCAAAAAAATTCACTTTATAAACAAACGATGCAAAGCGGACTCGAACCCACAATCTCTTGATACACAGATAATCTTATTCACTAGTTACTTTACCCAATATGACATGAGCAGCAGCTTTTTTTCCTCGCAAATTGTGTGATATCAATAACGTTACACAGACCACACTAAATACTCACAATTCATGTAACACTGTGTCACCAAATATGAAAATACGTGCACAGCGATTGTACTGCTAGTTTACAGTATAACTTCATTATTTACACCTCGGAAGGCCTAGCACATCCGTTATCACAGTTCCTTTTATTTGGTTAGTGGGCATACCTAGTTTATGATAGCCTTCACATCTGTTGCCGACGATGGATGTGTATTGACTACGCCGTGGCGGGTTTTCCACACATTGTGTCCTTGGACTTTTCAGACCAAAACATACCCCTGGGTAGCAGTCTCCATGGAGACGATAGTCAGGGATTTAGGCTTGAATTTACTACGGCAATCTCGCACGAGATGTTCAGCTGCAAGTGAACTCGTATCGCGTATTTTATTTGTGTCCATCAGGTACTAAATCTTTTCTCTCTACGAGCATGATTCCGGTATGTGGAGGTGGGCCCGGGTTCGTTCATCCTCTTAGTCGATGTGTCATTCACCGATATCGTGAACCCCTCGTACAAGTTTGAGTCTTTGCGCACATTTTTCATGAGCACTGGGAACTATAGGCTTGTTCTCGAGCCAAACACAACTATGACTCGATTTCCTTTTAACGTTTTCCCGTTAGCGCAAGGTCGTGTGGTTAGAACGCCGCCCTCAGACCTCGAGGTTCAGTCCAAAGTTGGGACATGATTTTTTCTTTCGGATGTACAAACTCCGTCTTGTACATGTCGCGGCGACTGCTATGGCAAAGCGGCCTTTATTTCCAAAGCCCATAGAAAACCTCTCTGCACTCCTTCACATGAAAACATGCAGTAACTAAAATGTTCCCGTTCCGTTTGCGTGTAGTGCTGCCAACTGGCGTGTGCCCGTTCATTGTACGCAATATGTTATCTTTTCGACCCTCACTCTTTGTCATGACTCGGTCTGCTTTTTCATTTCCCGGTATTCCACAGTGAGAGTGTATCCTCTGCATAGTTAACCTATATTGGTAAGACAGTTCATCAACTAGCTTTTGTAAGTCTATTAGTTTTTCAGACTGGAGAGCGTGAAACACTGACCTTGCATCATTCAGAAATACCACGGGATGTGTGCCACGGCTGGAGTTCAGCAGTTTTTTTTACCAGTTGCCACCCTAATTACCTGCATTTCTGCATCATAATAATTGCAAAATTTCCGAGTTGGTGTTCTGATCATATATCTAGGTTGCGTGGATATACCCTAACCCTAACCCCAACCCCAACCCCAACCCTAACCCTAACCCAAACCCTAATCCTAACCCTAACCCAAACCCTAACCCTAACCCTAACCCTAACCCAAACAGTAACCCTAACCCTCACCCTAACCCCACCACCCTCACCCCAACCCCAACCCCAACCCTAACCCTAACCCTACCCTTGACACTGTTCCTGATACTGACCCAAAGCCTAAGCCTAAGCCTAAGCCTAAGCCAAACGCGAACCCCAACACTAACCCTAACCCTAACCCAAACCCTATGCCTAAGCCTAAGAAGAAGCCTAACCTTAACCCTAACCCTAACCCAAAGCCTAAGCCTAAGCCTAAGCCTAACCCTAACTCTAACCATAACCCTAAGCCGAACCCAACCCCAAGCCCAAGCCTAACCCTAGCTCTTACCCTAACCCTAAACCTAACCCTAACCCTAACCCTAACACTAAACCTAACCCTAACCTTAACCCTAAACCTAACCCTAACCTTAACCCTAACACTAACCCTAAGCCTAACCCTAAATCTAACCCATCCATCCATCCATCCTAACCCTAACACAACCCCAAACCGAACCTCAACCCCAACCCTAACCCTAAAAATAACCTTATACATAACCCTAACTCTAAGCCTAACCCTAACCCTAAGTCTAAGACTAACCCTAAACCTAGCCATAGCCCTAACCCTAACCCCAACCCCAACCCTAACCCTAACCCCAACCCCAACCCCAACCCTAACCCTAACCCTAACCCAAACCCAAACCCGAACCCTAACCCTAACCCTAACCCGAACCACAACTCGAACCCTAAACCCAACCCTAACCCCAACACAATCCAAACCCCAAATCCAACCCCAAGCCTCACACTCACCCTCAGCCTCACCCTGACCCTCACCCCAACCCCAAGCCAAGCCAAGTCCTAGCCCTAACACTAGCCCTCGCTCTAGCCCCAATCCCAACCTCATGCCCAACCGCAACCCCAACCCCAACGCCATCCCTAACCCCAACAGTTTACTGTCACAAAATCATGGTTGTATTAACGTGGTTTATTAATGGCCATGTTCAGTTTCCAAAAGAAAGGCAATCAAGTGTGGCAGTATCCCAGGATCATCACGTACTGCCTGGAGTGCAAAATATACGCTTGGGTCAATTAGCTCATAGTTTTTCCGTCAGATGTGTTCACCCATCTGTAGTGATGGCACACCTAACATTCCTCAGCACATTGGAGTCTGCCACAAAAGGGCAAATATGTGATGTTTGATGGCTTGTACCTCTCCGTCGTCCATGGAGGCCATTTGACAGAAGACACAAGTAAGAAATCGAGGCAAGACATGCAGTGACAATGACTTTTTAAACCCCCCCCCTCCCCCCAGAATCTGCTATAGAAATAACTTCACGCTGTTGTCTTCAACTTCTTTTAGAAGAAGATCGATTTAATTGTACTTGAGTTACCCAATATCTTCGCATTTCTCTCTCAGCACAGCACCACAGTACCACATATAACCAGATTTCCGTAGATTCAAGCATTAATTCCCATGCATCCAAAAAAATTCACTTTATAAACAAACGATGCAAAGCGGATTCGAACCCACAATCTCTTGATACACAGATAATCTTATTCACTAGTTACTTTACCCAATATGACATGAGCAGCAGCTTTTTTTCCTCGCAAATTGTGTGATATCAATAACGTTACACAGACACACTAAATACTCACAATTCATGTAACACTGTGTCACCAAATATGAAAATACGTGCACAGCGATTGTACTGCTAGTTTACAGTATAACTTCATTATTTACACCTCGGAAGGCCTAGCACATCCGTTATCACAGTTCCTTTTATTTGGTTAGTGGGCATACCTAGTTTATGATAGCCTTCACATCTGTTGCCGACGATGGATGTGTATTGACTACGCCGTGGCGGGTTTTCCACACATTGTGTCCTTGGACTTTTCAGACCAAAACATGCCCCTGGGTAGCAGTCTCCATGGAGACGATAGTCAGGGATTTAGGCTTGAATTTACTACGGCAATCTCGCACGAGATGTTCCGCTGCAAGTGAACTCGTCTCGCGTATTTTATTTGTGTCCATCAGGTACTAAATCTTTTCTCTCTACGAGCATGATTCCGGTACGTGGAGGTGGGCCCGGGTTCGTTCACCCTCTTAGTCGATGTGTCATTCACTGATATCGTGAACCCCTCGTACAAGTTTGAGTCTTTGCGCACATTTTTCATGAGCACTGGGAACTAGAGGCTTGTTCTCGAGCCGAACACAACTATGACTCAATTTCCTTTTAACGTTTTCCCGTTAGGGCAAGGTCGTGTGGTTAGAACGCCGCCCTCAGACCTCGAGGTTCAGTCCACAGTTGGGACATGATTTTTTCTTTCGGAGGTACAAACTCCGTCTTGTACATGTCGCGGCGACTGTTATGGCAAAGCGGCCTTTATTTCCAAAGCTCAAAGAAAACCTCTCTGCACTCCTTCACAGGAAAACATGCAGTAACGAAAATGTTCCCGTTCCGTTTGCTTGTAGTGCTGCCAACTGGCGTGTGCCCGTTCATTGTACGCAATATGTTATCTTTTCGACCCTCACTCTTTGTCATGACTCGATCTGCTTTTTCATTTCCCGGTATTCCACAGTGAGAGTGTATCCTCTGCATAGTTAACCTATATTGGTAAGACAGTTCATCAACTAGCTTTTGTAAGTCTGTTAGTTTTTCAGATTGGAGAGCGTGAAACACTGACCTTGCATCTTTCATAAATACCACGGGATGTGTGCCAGGGCTGGAGTTCAGCAGTTTTTTTTTTCAGTTGCCACCCTAATTACACTGCGGAACACATAAAAAATTACAGACATGAAAATAATCATTTCCTACTGAAAATGTGGTGAGAATAACGAATATCACATTAACAATTCTCAGTTTGCTCTTATTGTTGTGATATTGCTTGTTTATTGTGTCGAAAAAAGTGGAAAATTTTCTGACGAAAAAATTAATTCAGTGACGAATGCATGTTGACACCGTGCAACTTCTCTCAATGGCCGCTATATTGTTTAAATCGTGTGTTGATGTAAAAAAACAAACCACATATTTCAACATGTGTATATAATTAATATTTTCAAGTAGTATATATATATTTTATTTTCCAGTGCTATAAATGTCTGAATTTGTATAAAGATTGGATTCCATAATGTCACGAAAGTGCGTTAATAGTGCTAACAATTTTTGCTATGTTTGTGGCGAGGGGCCGTTGTCGTCTCAAAAACGAAAATTACACCTTTAATTAAAACTGCATATCATCTTTACTTCGGCTGTAAGATAGGTGATCAAGACAAACCCTGGGCACCTCACATTTGCTGTATTACATGTACTGTGAAACTCTGTGGTTGGCTGAATGGCAAAGTGCGGTCAATGCCTTTCGCGATTCCTATGATATGGAGAGAGCCGAGAGATCATGTAAGTGACTGCTATTTTTGTAAGGTGCCTCCTCTCCAACACGGAATATCTAAAAAGAAGAAGTGGACTTTGAATTACCCCAATATTCCATCAGCTATACGGCCAGTACCACATGGAAAAGATCTGCCTGTTCCTACCTCACCCAACCAGAAAGTTATAGAGCTTGATGCAGATTGTGGTCAAGAAATACAACCTGAGTTTGAACAGGAAGATACTCAATTCACACCAATAGGTTCTGTTGATATTCTACATAGAATTTCTCAAAATGAACTAAGTGACTTAATTCGAGATCTTGACTTATATAAAACAAAAGCTGAACTTCTTGCATCAAGACTTCAGCAGTGGAATCTCCTGGATAAAAATGTTAAGGTGTCTATGTACAGAGAACGTCAGAAATCTCTAACTCCATTTTTCACAATGAATAATAGCATTGTTGCTTGCCATGATGTTAATGGGCTTATGGAAGCTTTGAAAATAGAGCACATACAACAACAGTAGAGGTTATTCATTGACTCATCAAAGTTAAGTTTGAAAGCAGTTTTGCTACACAATGGCAATTCATTACCTTCTATCCCTATAGGCCATGCTGTCCACATGAAGGAGACTTATGAAAATATGAAATTACTTCTTAAAGCAATAAAATATGATGATCATCAGTGGCAGATTTGTGCAGACTTGAAAGTTATTGCAATTTTACTTGGCATGCAATTAGGTTACACAAAATATTGTTGCTTTCTGTGTGAATGGGACAGATAACTTCTCATTACATTAGGAAAACTTGGCCTGATATGAAGGTTATGGAGCCTGGTGAAAAGAATGTACAGCAAATTTCTTTGGTTGATAGAAATAAAATAATTCTACCTCCTCTTCATATTAAATTGGGGCTAATGAAGAACTTTATCAAGGGCATGAATAGGGAGGGAGAGGCATTTAAGTACTTGAGGAAAAAATTTCATTACCTTAGTGATGGTAAAATAAAGGAAGGATTATTTGTAGGCCCACAGATAAGGGAAATGTTGAAAGATGAGCATTTTGATGCCATTATTCATGGGAATGAGAAGGGTGCATGGCAATCTTTCAAATGTGTTGTACAAAATTTCCTGGGCAATCATAGAAGTGAGAACTATCCTGTTGCTATTAATGAACTTCTGACAGCATATCAACAATTAGGTTGCAACATGTCACTTAAGATCCACTTCCTGGATTCTCATCTTGATTTCTTCCCTCCAAATTGTGGTGCAGTAAGTGATGAACATGGGGAGCGTTTCCACCAAGACATTGCATTGATGGAAAAAAGGTACCAGGGTAAGTGGAATACATCCATGCTTGCTGACTACTGCTGGAATGTCACAAGAGAAGCTCCAGAAGTGGTATACAAGAGGAAAAGGAAACAATAAGAAATAGGATTTTTAATACAAATATTGAAATTACAATAACTCAAAAACTAGAGCTAATAAACATTTTCTGATGTCATATTCGTTTTTCTCAACCCATTTTCAGTAGGAATTGACTAATTTTATACTTGTAAAAAAAAACAACTTTTTTTTGTTGCGCAGTGTAATTAGAAACTCCAGACAGATGAGAAATGCTAGAACTCCAATGCCTGTGCCATAGCCACATGCATTGATATCATTGTTCGTGATGCACTCAATGAGGAGTGATCTCTCCTACCCTCTTCCTGGTATTCATCCATGATATGGGAGAGAAACTGTCACATCATATTTCAAAGGCTCTTCATGCAGATGACTTTGCTGCCTGGAGTGCGGCAGGAAACATATCCACTGCAAAAAACAGAATGCAGACAGCACTTGACACCTTAAGTGAATGGGCATCTGACTGGGGAGTTCAGATCAACCTCTCCAGAACGGTGACAACCATCTTCTCACTTTCGAACCACCAAGAAAAAGCAAATCTTAAAATAAATGGAAGTGAGCTAGCACATGTGGAGAACCCTAAATATCTAGGGGTCATACTAGACAAGCGACTCACCTGGAAACTACACCTAATAACCACCGAGCAAAAAGCAACCAGGAAGCTATCCTTGATGAAGAAACTTGCAGGAACAAGCTGGGGAGCAAATGGAAATATTCTCCGAAAAGTCTGCATGGGTACAGTCAGACCTGTAGTAGAATATGGAATGACAGCCTGCATCAGCATCAAAAACAAACACTAATCGCCTATCTAAAGTACAAAATGCAGGCTTCGACTTATCTCTGGAGGGATGAAAACCACTACAATCCATGCAATGGAAAAACATGTAAACATCCGCCCACTGGATGCCAGAAGAGAAGAAAGAGTGCTTGTTCAAAGGGACAAAAATTAAGCGCATGCCAAACCATCCGATGTATGCGCAAATTTCTAGATCAACCACAAGCAGGTTGAAGAGAACCAGCTTCTGTCACATCTCTAAAGATATCCATGAACAACATAAATAAATCCTCACAAACCTCCGAAATGAAATTGAAACACTAACGGACTTTGAAGAGCCAGGCAATAGTCTCCAGAATGTCTCCATAATAACACAGGTTCCTGGAATAATTAATAAGGAATATCAAACTCCACCTCAACTAAAAGCATTGACACTGGAGATGATAGAAATAAAATACAATCCCGAGGATTGGACACGTCTACACAGATGGATCGGCAGAAGGAGCAGTAAGGAATGGAGGAGGTGGAATTTTTATAAGACTCAAAGATGGGAAGACAATATCAAAAGCTTTTCCAACCGGGAAATAATCCTCTAATTTTAGAGCAGAAGCAGTTGCACTCCATCAAGCACTAAAAGCCTTCACTGAACCAGGACTGCCAAGACCAAAGAAGATAGCCATATTCACAGATTGCAGATCCCTACTGGAATCAATCCAGAGCAACAGAAACGAAAGCCTTCTGTATAACATCAGACATGATCTAAGACAGATCCAAAAATCAACAGCTATTTCCCTTCAGTGGATACCATCACACTGTGGAATCATGGGAAATGAGAAAGCGAATGCTCTGTCAAAGGCAGGAAGTGAAATAGAGCAACACAGACACCAACTGTCTTACGGAGAAGTAAAAACAATAATCCGCAACACATACTCAGCAAAGTGGAAGAAAGAAATGGAAGGGGAATACGAACATGATGCAATACATCTCCTCCAAAGATATCAACAGACCACAATATTTCGTCTTAGAACAGGCCACTGCAGACTGTTGGGTCACCTTTATCGATTAAGGATCTCATACACTGATGAATGTCCATGTGGATTCGGAACCCAGACTCCAGAACACATACTTCAGCACTGCCCAACATACAAAGAGCAAAGACAGCAGACCTGGCCAGAGAATACAGACTTGAGGCAAAAGCTATGGGGCAGTCGCTCTGACCTGGAGAAGACAGTGGACTTCGTCTTGATGACAGGTCTGACGGTATAGCATGACCACATGCTGAACGCAGAAGAAGATGATGCACTTATGATCATGTCATGACTGATGCGATGCAATCGAACGCATCAATTGCAAAAATAAAACTAAGTAATCGTAGGATGACCTGTGGTTTCTTCACATAACGAAGAGAATCAAAGGGTGACCTGTGGTATCCTCACATAACGAAGAGGATCAAAGGGTAACCCAGCTTTGCCATTCTCATCGTGCGTCAATATAACGGCCATTCTTGTTTCTCGGCTGCCATCTTTCTCTCCTTTCTTGCCGTCTCCTTCTGACGTCCTTTCTGACGTCATCTTTTTCTGCGCACCATATCTATATCCTCACAAACTCTCTATGTCTTTCTAAAAGCAGAACAAAAAACCAACAATACACAACAATGATGGACCAGCAATACTGAAATCAGAAGTAGAACATGCAATAAATTCAATAAAATGTGGGAAAGCTGCAGGCTCTGACAACATAACAGCAGACATAATAAAAACTCTAAATTAATTTGGTGTAGATACTATCACAGAAATTTGCAATGACATATACGAAACAGGCCATATACCTAAAGACCTAACATCATCAATATTCATACCACTACCTAAGAAGCCCAGGGATGTGGACTGTACAGAATATAGAACAATAAGTCTAATGAGCCATCTAACTAAAACACTTCTCAAGATAATACATGAAAGAATTAAGAACAAGATAGACATGGAGGTCGGTAAAGAACAATTCGGTTTTAGGAAAAACAAAGGAACTAGAGAAGCTATACTGAGTATCCGGCTAGTGATAGATAAATATATAGAAGTCCAAAAAAGTATCTATATTTGCTTCATAGACTACAGCAAGGCCTTTGACAGAGTTCAACATGAAAAATTAATCAAATGTCTTCAAGAAATAGGCATAGATGGAAAAGACATCAGGCTGATTAGAAATATATATTGGGAACAAACTGCACCAATAAGGTGTGAAAACAGCTACTCTCCATACATAGAAATAAGAAGAGGGGTAAGACAAGGATGCATTTTATCACCAAGCCTATTTAATATCTACACAGAGAATATCTTTAAAAATATAGAAGAAATACCAGGACTCAAGATCAATGGGAAAATAATAAACAACCTTAGATATGCAGATGACACTGTTCTTTTAGCAGAAAGTGAACATGAACTACAAAGACTAATAGATCAAGTCAATAAATCAAGTAATGAATATGGACTGGATATAAACATTCAAAAAACAAAAACCATGATAATCAGCAAAGACACATAAGAACAGGTGGTAAACATAAACATACAGGGAGAGAAACTACAACAAGTAAAACAGTATCAATATCTTGGACACATAGTCACAAATGATGGCAGATGTGAAACAGAAGTTAAAAGGAGAATAGGAATGGCTAAAAGTACCTTCAATGGCATGAGGAAATTATTAATATCTAAACAAATTACAAACAAGTTAAAAATGAGAATTATAAAATGCTACATCTATTCCATATTAATGTATGGCTCAGAAACATGGACACTAAATAAACAATTAGAAGATAAAATTGATGCCTTTGAGATGTGGGTATATAGAAGAATAGGGAGAACATCATGGAAAGAGAAGAAAACAAATAAAGAGGTGCTAAAGACACTTAATATGAAGAAAGAACTACTAAGAGAAATAAAGATCAGGCAAATAAAATACTTTGGACACATTAAAAGACATGACACATTATTGAAGACCTTACTTGAGGGTAAAGTCAAAGGGAAGCGAGCAAGAGGTAGGCAGAGATACAAGTGGGAGAGTAACATTACACGATGGACAGGTTACAGTCTAGCAGAGTGCACCACCAAGACAAGAGACAGGAGTTGTTGGAGATACGTTGCAGCCAACCTTCGTTGCGGAGATGGCACTTAATGATGATGATGAAAAGCAGAACCAAGTACCAGGACACTGGTACATACATGCTATAAAGCTAACATGCAATAAAGCTATAACCATTCAGGGTCATATAGGTACAGCCCGCGAACGATTTATATATTCAGTGATGCAGATGAGAGTAAAAAACGTGACCTGTCCATGTGTTAATGTTGCATGTCTATTATTTTGTTTCCTTCCTCTGCTCCTCGACTATTTTCTACAGCATTGTTTTTGGCTAGAAATCTTATCGACTTACATGTCAAAACCATACTATTTTTCTATGTTTTGCTATTGAAATTGGTGATTCTTGGATCTAAAAAACACATCTATTGTATTTCTAACACACGGTACACATTTATTTTACGCTCACCTTAGGAAATGCGTCAAATCCCACTCTAATACCTGTATTCGTCTGTAAAATGTGCATTCGTCTTTACATCTGTATTCGTCTGTAACATTTGTATTCTGTAATACTTGTATTCGTCTGTAACAATTTCAATCTTCTGTAACACTTGTATTCGTCTGTAACAATTTCATTCTTCTGTAACAGAATTATTCGTCTGTAACAATTTCATTCTTCTGTAACATAATTATTCGTCTGTAACAATTTCATTCTTCTGTAACACTTGTATTCGTCTGTAACACTTGTCTACATAAGTGCATAAATTGCGTCAACATTGGTTGCCAATTCCCTTCCCCCTTCCCTCCCCCTCCTCCAATCAAAACTAGTAAGAATGCAGGGACCCCCAGCTTAATTATGCACACAAAGAATTATTCACACTGCCTCACGTTTCTATCTTGTACATCATGCTTTGAGAGTCTGTGAGTGTTGCCGAGTGTGTTGATGTATCAGTTATCAACCAATTAAGTTCTGCTGTAACTCCCTTTATCTTCATCCTCATGCTCGATGTGACAGTAGAATATGCAGAAGATTTCTTAACCAACTTCACGCCGTTTCTGTAGGCAACAAAACCCCAACCGCTTTTATTTGTGTTTCTGTTAACGGAGCCATCTGTGTATATAATTATGTCTTGTGGTTTCGAGTGTAGTAAGGCGAGTTCATGCTCTGTATTCTGAGCCCTGACGTCCGTCCATTTTCGACACGCTTTATCTAGTTGTATTATTACTTTAGTCAGTGATTTCTTCTCAGTGTCTACCTCTACCAATTCACTGCCCTTTCCTATTTCTTCCAGTTCACATACTCTTCGCAGTGTGTCTTCGACCTCTTCCATCCATGATCTGCCACCCTGTATTGGTTTTCCCTTTGACTCATCTAGACGATGGTGTAATGGGTCGTGGTTATATTCTGTCACTTTAAGGTACGACCTAACTTGTGCTACCTGATGTCGCACTCTGATACTGGGGAGATCAAGCAGAAATCTCATAGCAGAGATGAGTGTCTCTAGTACACCCCAGTACCGCTCTCATTGCCTCATTTTGGACTTTTTCCAATCTATCGACTTTTGTCTGTGACAGTGTTAGTAGGCCGAGGCCATAATCTATGATAGATAGTACCATCACTTGCAGAAGTAGAAAAAGTACCAATTGCTGCATGTCGAAGGTCGCCATAACCTTGATAACACTAATCCCTCTTTTAGCCATCTGAATCATATTTGTGATGTTTTTGTTGAATGAGAGACTGCCATCAAAGATTATTCCAAAATATTTAAGGTCTTGTTCTCTTTCAATAAATGAGCCCATGCAACTAACAGCTGGTAGTGTGTCATTAACGAGATTATTATTTAAGGACTACCAGACGACCTTTGCTGTCAAGGGATTGATCACAGCGTTGTATGTTCTGCACCATATCAATAATTGATCTAGTTCATTCTGTACACTGTCAGCGATATCTGTTCTGTTTCTGCCCATGTTGTATAGTAGGATATCATCAGCGTATGTTAGAACTCTACAATTGCTGGGAGTTTGCAATTGAGCAATTCTCAATGTATAAACATTAAACAGTACTGGGGACAGAGGAGATCCTTGTGGCAGACCAGGTGCCATTGTTCTGATCTCAGACGTCCAGGATCCACACATCAGAGCGACTTTTCAACAGATTAGCACATTTGCTATCCCGCGTATGATCCAGGGGTGGATATCTTGTTCCGTTATCATGTCGACAAGATGACTGTATCTAACTCTTTTGTACGCATCTTCCAAGTCTATCGCTGCAACTGCAGTTACTTTTTTATTCTGTAAACCTTCATAAACTTCATATGCAAGAACTGCTGCAGTTGTGGCCGTGTCTCTTCTGGGTCTGTATGCACCTAGATTATTTGGGAGAACGCTTTTTATCTCTAGTTCCCTGGTTATACGTTTAGAAACAATTCATTCCAGAATCTTACCATACACATTCTGCAGTGTGATGATGCGATAACCTTTTATGTCCGCAGAATCTTTGCCTGGTTTTGACACGGGTATAAGATAACTATGTAGCCACTCCTCTGGTACTATTCCTGTTTTCAGACTCGCATTATAATCGTCTGTTATTTTAGCTAGCATATTCTCCCCAATGTCATTGAGTAAGCTGTGTTTGATTTCATCCGGGCCTGGAGCGCCATCGGATGCATTCTTAATAGCTAGTTGCACTTCTTTTACATCTGCAAGCTGATCTTCTTTGGCCCTAAAATCCGTGATGGATGTCAGGGTCTGCAGCATTTCTTTACGCTGATCTAAGTCACCCTGGTTAGTTTGTTGAAGATATCTATCAACGAAAGTTCTGCCTTTCATCTCATCTGATATTAGTGTCTGCCCTGTGTCGTCCCTCATGCTTGTGCAGGGTTTCGATCCTGTTCTCCGCTTCATTGACCTATGTAGTTTCCAAAACTTGTAAATATTGTTCATTTCAGTGTTATTTCCATATCGTACTTGCTCCCTCATAACCATTTCCAACTTCGATGTTACTTAATGTAGGTCTTGCCTTGATCTAGTTATACGAATATGATCAATATCATAAGCGATTCGCAAATTGCAGATATTTATATCCATAATCTATAAACCCGTAACCCTATCAGGGTCGTAGGACCACATTTGATGCATCATCGTAGAACCACATTTGATGCATCATCGTAGAACGACATTTGATGCATCATCGTAGAACGACATTTGATGCATCATCGTAGGACCACATTTGATGCATCATCGTAGAACGACATTTTATGCATCATCGTAGGACCACATTTGATGCATCATCGTAGGACCACATTTGATGCATCATCGTAGGACCACATTTGATGTATCATCGTAGGACCACATTTGATGCATCATCGTAGGACCACATTTGATACATGAAAACACAGCCATCCAATGATTTCTATCTTCAATGATTAGGAACGAGTGAGAACAAATTGTGTCCTGTCTAGTCTGATATTTTCGGTTTTTTTTTTTTTTCATTGCGGATATATACACCTCTAATCGATATGTATGCCTTATAATTCTGAAGGAACTTCTATACGCTCTAGTTAGGTGGTTCCCTACATACGGCCATGAAAACTGGTGGCCATGGAAACTGGTAAAAAGAGGGGGGGGGGGTATACATGGAAACAAAATTAAATTACCAGCCCACAGTCTCATCCAGTGTGGGGAAGGGGGTTGCATATGAAGGTAACTTTTTAAACGATGAATCACATCAATTATATACCACTAACGTTTAAACGTTTAACGTTTTAGGTCTCCAAATCAATTCATCAAAAACAAAAATTATGGACTTCACAAATTCACTTAACGAAATTACTTTAAATGGACAACAACTTGAAAAAGTACACAAATTCTCCTATCTAGGAATACACCATCAATCTCTTGAATGAATACCTACAGGCAAAAGAGCCAGGGGTAGACCAAAAGAAACACTCAGAAGAACAATACTTAGAGAAAGTAAAACAATCAATATTCATACTATTCAAGAACTGCACAGAATAGATTTGAACAGACAGAATTGGAGAGATCTGACCTCTGCCCTATGCGCTAACTTCAGCACAAAAGGAAAATGCATGAATGAATGAACGTTTAAACACGCTTGACAATCTGCAAAAATAAGTCCATGACCTATTGTTAGATATCACCAAAGAACTTTCACCACCAAACGGGTCCATGGGCCAAAAAGAATGATGACCACTGATCTAGATATATAATCACTGGAAATGCTATGTCCTTGACCGACTTACACAGTTACTTGTTAACAAAACTAACACTTGGTGCTATTTGGCAAGACATCATCAGATGTAAATATCATTTGTATGGGGTAGTCGAAGATAAATAGTTAGTTAATTAGATATTTAGGTGGTTGGTTGGTCGTCGATCATTCCACTACGAAAACGACCATAGGTGCTCAAATCTCCACCTGAGTGTATTATACGATGGCCGACAGTTCTAGTTTTCTAATAGTCGGCAAAAAATGTTCCACACCCACAGTAGGGATCTCTTTCGGCAACACCGCACCCCAATCCAAATACCACAACCCCAATTCCATTCCTGCCATGAAGACGGAGTCATCACCCTCACTACTGGTATCTGTCCTTGTAGCATCTGATATAGAGTTCAGGATATCAGCTCGATCCATATTGGAGCACACGGCTTGCATTTTTTAACGACGTATTCGTGTTATCTTTAATGTTGTCCGTCCATCTTCTTCTTAGTCTGCCCTTTTTCAATGGATGTATTCATTAATTACATCTGTGATATTGTAGCGGTATATTTGATTAGGATATCATTTCTGTGAGATCTTTGCCGGTGTTTACTAACTATGTGCGTCTGAGTCGCAATCACTTGAGTGTATCCTTATTTCCAAAGATGGACTAAGATAATGCGTGATGCTGTTGAATTATATGATGACAATGTGGTGAAATAGTTACCATCAATCATCATTATACCGTTCAGCGTGAAGTTCAAAACGAACTGTGCTAGTAAACGAGGAATGTACTTATATCAGATTCGCACAATTATAAGAGATTCAATTATATCAGTGTAATGGAGAGCGAGGGAGAAAACATATGTATGTAATCACGTTATAACGATAAATCGAAGAAGATATGGGCGTCACGTTTCGAATGAAACATTTCGCACACAGAAATACAGCAATGCAGAATCAGTCACAGAAATAGAGCAATGGAGACGAGCATAGAAATAAAGAAATGGAGACAACCACAGAAATAGAGCAATGGAGACGAGCAATGGAGACTTACCCACAGAAATAGAGCAATGGAGACAACCATAGAAATAGAGAAATGGAGACAACCACAGAAATAGAGCAATGGAGGCAACCACAGAAATAGAACAAAGGAGAATCACAGCTAGAAATACAGCAATAGAGAATCAACTAAAGTAAAGCTACATTATTAATACTGAACAAAAAATAAATCTCTCGTGATTGAGGAAAGCTCCATTTAACCACGGACGTTGGTCCAATGTGGTTATATCAGAACTGCGGCCCATCACAAATAAAGGTCCTAACTATAAAGTTACAGAAAATTACTTTAACAAATATTAATTTATAAAAATAAATAATAACCTACCACAACTAACCAATTGTGTACCACCTCACCCCATGGTTTTTTTTTAAAGTGTTACTCAACCCCGAGAAACATATTAACAGGAGAAAAAAACGTGTCTCGTTTTATATTTTTAGAGAGAAAAAAATCAAATTTCTCCATTTCATAATTTATCTAGTTTAGAGATTTGTCATTAGTATTTAGTTTATCTTATCTTTACCCTTTTTTTCACCGTCATCTTTTTAATAGCCGTTTCACACTTAATCTGCCTTTGGAAGCTACTCAACATCCATTGATGTGACAAAATACCAGACATTGTGGTACTGATGATATAGAAACAACTCAGCATCCATTGATGTGACAAAATAACAGACAGTGAGGTACTGATGATATCTAAATCTGTAAACAATGTTTATTCTGCGTTCAGCATCTACAGTATGTATCGGCTGGACATGTTCGCTCTCTCTTCTCTTGGTATGTTGGGCAGTTCTGAAGTAGGCCTATGAGATCAGGAATCTGGGTTCCGAATCCACACGGGTTTGGAATAATATCTCAACCTCACATAAATACCCTCTAGTGTTGTCAATTCTGTAAAAGAACATTTTGTGCGCGCATTGGACTTGTTAATCATTTAAAAACGCACTATTAACTTTTATTATTTTTATTATTTATTGTTATTATTATTATAGTTCAGTTTTTGGTCATCATCGATTACGACGGACGAACATCATCATCATGCCAATAAATATGTATAACACATGAAGCTAAAATTACTCATAAGACTAGGCTAGATGCCTTAACTCATATCGACACCGTTCATCTTGGATACTTCGAAGCATGAACTAGAGTCTGCCCAACCACGTTAGTAAATAAAGACACAGGGTGCCATTTTAAGGCGGCTCTAACGTCTCAACTTCATGCAGTTAGTGGACTCAGCATATATGCTTCGCTAGACGTGTAAAACATTTATCGACAATCGATGAAATATAGTCGATATTATTATATTATTGATCAACCTTCTCATTAAAAATGTCGAGATTCTTGGAAAATAACCCACTATCACAAGGTCAACCGCAAGAGGGGGGGGGGGGGGGGGGAGATGGTGTAAATGAGTTGTAACGCTGATGCTACGGAAGCCCGTGCACCCAAGATTCGAAATCGCGTCATTTTAGGAATACATATTGTTTTCTTTTCGCTTGAACCCATTATGCATTGCAGCGTTAGAGGTAAAATTGTTCTCTGAAGACGATCCTTTGGTGTGCTCCACATGTGTGTTTTCGTAGTCTCTTTTATTTCTGTAATCTATATTTTACATGGTCTTCCTCTGACTTTAAATCAGTTGTGTCTGTAAAACGATCATCAAGAACGATAATTTGATAAATAAATAAAACGATACATTGATTTTTGATGGTCTCTATCCGCTGGAAGCATGTGACAACCACATAATTTGTTGCTTTCTGGTGTAATCCAGGATTCGCATTGTGTTTGTTAGTCTTCTAATGTTTTAATTTCTGATTCTTTCTCTTAATGTTACTCGGAACATTAATGTCGACAATTTATTTCTGTTGTAACAAGTTTTCGTTTGTTGTAAGTGTCCACTTTTGACATTGATAGCATAGTGATGGTATGATGATCGTTTTATATAGTGCAGTTTTGGTGTTCATGTTCCCATATTTGTTTTTAAATATAGGAGACATCTGCAATAATATCTGATATGATATGTTACATCTATGCTGTATGTCATTGATATTTTTCCCATTCGACGATATGATTCTTCCAAGTAAGTAAATTCTTTCACCTGTTTAAGTTGTTGGTCGTCTATTAGAATTGTGATGTTTCTTTCTGTTTTTGCGATTGCCATTACTTCAGTTTTCTTTTCTATGTTTATATTCATCTTAAAGTCCCTACATGTTGTCTGAAAGTCTATTATTTAGGCCTATATATTGATGTAGTTCTTTTGTTGTTGATATTTTTGTTTGATCGCCTGCACAAAGAAGTTCACTCAATAAACTGTTTAGTTTGTCTTCTGCATTAGTGTTGGCAATTTTACATATGCAGTCGATATATGTGATGAATAGCAAGAGAGATAGACCACATTGCTGTTGCACGCCAGAGTATGTGAAATTTATCTGAAATCCTAACACTCGTTCTAAATGCGCATCGACTGACTGTGTAACTACTTCTACACGATTAGGTGTTGTGGAATCCAATATTTTTATAGTATTTTTTAAAAGTTGTTGTATGTCTATTATGTCGAGAGCTTTTTCTTGGTCGACAAACGCGATATAGGCCTACAATTCTTTGTTGTTTTTAGTTATTTATTCCGCCAGCTGTCTGAGTCTAAAACAGCATCAATACAGCTTTTGTACTTATGCATTTGAATGTTGCTAAGTTGTGATTCTATGAATGCTCGTAAAATTCTTTCTATAATTCTGTTGGAAAATTTTTCAGCGTGGCTTAGCATTGGAATACCTCTGTACTTTGTACAATTTATTTTGCTGCCTTTTGTCTTCCAGTTAGGTATTATTACAGCATTCTTCCAGTCTTCTGGTGTTTCTTGTATGTTCCATATTATATTAAACAGCATATGTAACCTTCTGAGAACTCTCCATGTTTCATACGAGCGTTTTAGTTCTACATTGTCGGTTTTATGGACCTGTCATCAAACAGGTGGATATTCAGAACCCCAGGTGAATGACGGTCATAATATTGACACTTTCCGCTAAGCGTATGGGTTTTGACTGGGAGCTTTAGTTGTAAGAAAAAAGTAGGCCTATAGATTAGATATATAATGTAATTTGTTCCAGTTGCGGTAAGATGTATAGGCCTATATCAAGATGTATAGGTCTGTCGCCCATGTGTTGCCGGGGCCCGAAAAGGGAACAAATAATAGCAACACTGTTTACCTTCCATGCATGTCGTAAGAGGCGACTAATGAGGCTATGGGAAGGAATTGGCTGTCCCATCCCATATAGGGTCAGTGACCGAAAGCCATGCTGAAGTCGAATATGTCATGCCGAAATGCGCAAATATCACATCAATACTGTCAACCATGACACCGCAATCCGTTCTCCCCGGACTACATCCTGCTAATCAGAAGTTTGTGAACAAACGCAGAAGAAATAGGTCGTCTGAGCCAGTAGGCGGGCGCAGGACATGATTATGATGAATTTATTCCAATCCAACAAATATTGATAGCAGTCTCGGAGAAAAAAAGTGCCTATCAACCTGTAAACAATGCGGCATAATATAATATTAATATAGTATTAAAAGTTGCAGAACATCTTGGTAGCGTTCGACAAGATCTTCATTTTATTGTCCGTTGTTTATTTCACTTTAATTGCTTGTAAATTCAATTTGGAGCAGAATTTCTGGGCTATAACTGCGGTTGTACTAATATTTTGTTATTGTGCATCTTCAGTAGGCTACTATATATTATATTAGTAGTGTCAGATTCACTGAATCATTCAGTTCAGAAGTAGTTAAGTCACTTTACTCAAGTTTAAGATATTCTCTATTCGGATTCTGCTTTCACTGGCTTCTTTAATTAAAGTTAAAGCAATTGTTATGTCCTAATATTTTGTCGACTAGATGAAATTGCAATTCCTTGTAGTTAAATCATGAAAATAAAATACGCATTTATATAATTTATTTATAATGAACAGTAACTAAACTTCAACTTGAGTTGAGTAAGTGTTAATATTAATAAATGGAGGGTCACGTCTTGAGAAGTGAGGGTTGTACCATCTACATGAGCAGTAACAGAAGAAATGAACACGAGGCAAATAAAAACGAACTTTTTAAAAGGTAAGATAAACTGAAGAATGTAACAGGAAAAATAATAAATGTTGTAAGCTTAAGACTAAGTTTCTTCTACTGTGTCCATTCTCAAACTTCCACTGGATTTCTCTTGTTGCAGGTTAATGATCCTGCTAGATTTTCGCAGGACATAGTCCAGAGAATGAAAATACGTTGTGTTGCCGTTTTAATTTCACCATTGGCATGACACATCCGTCTTCAGTGTAACTTATAGTTTAAAAATAAGCATAAATAAAAGCAAGTTTATAGAATAGGGAGGTTACAACAAGACTCCTTTTAAGTAATTGGATGAATGGACAGAAACAAGAAGTTAATACTTTTAAATACTTAGGATCTCATATAAGCAGCGATTGAAGCACTAAGAAAGACATGTAAACTAGACTGGAATGTCCAGATTTAATACCATATGAAAGAGCAGAATAAGTATAGCAGTAAATATAGACCTATATAAATCTCTAATAATACATATTCTTTTGTACAGATGTGAGACACTTGGACAAATATAGCAGAAATCTAGAGGAGAATATATATGTTTGAATAGAATTCCAGCAGAAGCCAGATGTGTCGGGCCATTGGCACAAATAAACACAATGCATTTCCATTCTATGGACTACATCTTACTGGAAATTTAGAATGGATCATGATCCTGCTACAAGAGAGATCCAGCAGGAGTTTGAGAATTAACGCTGAAGAAGAAAAGGAATGAGGTGCAAACAGTAACGCATTGCTCTCTTGTGGGCCCAAGGTTAGCAGATAACCAAGATCCTAAAAGAACCTCCTCGTGGTGCACCAAGGAAACAGAAATACAATTGATCGTGCTGTTTCTGGCCAACATATTTAGGGATCATGAATGTAGAGGCTGCAGATGGAAAGAGAATTGACTGCACAAAGATAAGCAATATCTACAACATCTCTGTGCCACCACATGCAGCAGCACTGTCAACACACAGTAATACAAGACATTCTGACTCAGGTAACAGAAATGCAGATGCATTGGAGGGGTGGCTAATGCAATGTGTCGCGATATGGGTAGATGTCATCATGAATATCGAGAGGGGTGTGCCAGTCTCTACAAAGACAACATATTGAGTACAATGAGAGGGCAGCATAGTGCCTGAGAGCAGTGCCACATGTGAATAGAATGAGAAAATGGTACATGGAAATTGGAACTTAAGTATTGTTCAACCTGAGAACAAGCTTCTAGTCCCTGGTGCTTCTAAACATATGTAGGGACTCATACTTGAATGAGGGGTTCATGATATTGATGAATGACACCTCGACTAAGAAGGCAAAAAAGCCTGGGCCCAACTCTACTTTCAATTTTTTCCTCTACCAAAATCATGCTCATGAAGGTGAAAAGATTCAGTACCCGATGGGCACAGGCACAACACATCTAATTACATGAGACAAGTTCACTGTCAACGTAACACCTTGTCCGAGACAGATTTGTTGACCCAAGTCTAAATCTCTGATTACCACCTCCTCAGAGACTGACACCCAGGGACATGTTTTGGCCTGTAAGGTTTAAGGGCACAGTGGGTGATAAACCGTAATGACGTAAAGTCGATACACATTCACTGCCTGGTGACTATCTAGGAATGCTCACCCGAATTAAAGGCATACCAAAATCGGATGTGCTGGACCTTCTGACGTTCCAATAATATAGCTATGCTGTAAACTTGCAGCATAATATACTTCACGCTCCCCAGCGGAAATCACAGCCATGTTTGTTGAGAGCGAAATCAGAAGAAGAAAAGAAATGCTACAGGTGAGTATTGCACATCCATTATGCAGATCATAAAACCAACATATATGCGAGAAACAAAATAAATACTCTTGCAGGTCAACAAGAACATCTCATGGCAGTGGTGGTACATCACAAGCTTGTGTAGTTTGATAATATTAAGAACTGGACATGATTAAGATTCTCCACACTTAAACAAGAAACTAAGAGGCATGCTTAGAATTTTGTTTTGATGGTTTCAGAGTGGCACCACTATGCTCTGAGAAGTTATGGGTTTGATGATGACTATTGTTTTTGGAAGGGGGAGGGAGGATGGAGATGGTTACCCTGACCCAAATCGTCTTTGTTCTCTTATTTGTTTTTATTAATTTCAAGTATTATTTCAGGTGTTCATTTTGCCTATACATCTATGGGATGTGTATTTTATAGAACATTGTCCTCACTGCCTCTCTGTAGGCCTCTTGGTTCTGTGCAAGCTGCCCAGCCGCTTCCAGTGTTATGTTCAGAAGGTTTTCGATATCAGTGTCTATCGAAGTCTTGGTCTGCCTCTTGTTCTCTTCCCTGGAAGTTTCCCTCCGTGATTAATCTTTCTAAATTATTTTTAGCTTACATTTTTTAATAGTTTTGAGGAGTTAGTTTTATTCTATGTTCAGGTCTTTGCAAACATCTGCATTGGTTCGTACATGAGTTTGTTGGCATTGTATACATATCAGTAGTTTGCCATTGTGCCAGCAGATCTAATTTGAGTTTTGTGCATGAATTTTAAATCTTCTTAAAGAATGTAAAATAAATCATGTAGTTCTATTCTACATTTTCTGCTCAGTATATTTTATAGTTATGCTTCAGTTATTATATATTAGGCCTATGTATGTAAACTTATATTTATATGGCTTCATAATGTATGATATGCTACAATTGTAATGTATTTATAAATTTTACATTTTGTATAGGCCTATATTAATCTATATCAAGTGCATTTAACAGACTGTCTAATATCTGGAAGGCAAAGTCAATCAGCACACATACGAAAATGCGCTTATTTAATTCCTTCGTTATTTCGGTGCTATCATATGGATGTGAGAGCTGGAAAAGCTCTTTATCTTCAGAAAAGAAGTTATTGAGTTTCGAGAACAAATGTCTTCATATGATAACTAACACCCATTGGAGTGAATTAAAATCGAATGATAAAATCAGAGAAGAGACACATCAAAATTTCATCATGGATGTTATCAGAAAACGCTGTTGGTCCTACATCGGGCATGTCCTACGCGCAGACACCAACAGAATTCACCACCAATCTCTTGAATGGATACCTACAGGCAAAAGAGCAAGGGGTAGACCAAAAGAAACACTCAGAAGAACAATACTTAGAGAAAGTAAAACAAACAATATTCATACTATTCAAGAACTGCACAGAATAGCTTTGAACAGACAGAATTGGAGAGATCTGACCTCTGCCCTATGTGCTAACTTCAACGCAAAAGGAAATTGGAGGAATGAACGAATATTAATCTATAAATTTTGTGTCAAGTAATAATGGTATGTTTTAAAAGATATTAAATTAATTTATAGCTAAATTGTATTGTGGGGTAAGCATTAAAAACATATGTAAAGCTACTTTATTGAAAACTACTTACAGAAATGGCATCATAATACTTTTATAATGACACCTATTGACTCAGCATTATTATGATTCCACCTCTATTTAACCACTGAAGATGGTTTTAATGCTTCTTCAGAAACATGGTGCCAGATTTAATGTTGCAGCAGCCTAAACAGGGAAACCGATCAAAACCATTTCATCATGAAAATTTAAATTTCAAAGAATCAAAAATGGTATGTATTGCTTACAAATATTAAAAACAAAGACCTATATTCAACATTATTAAAATTATATTTTAGAAAGTAATTTATTAGTGTCACCTTTTAATATTGTTTAGTTACTTAAATAACATAGACCATAGCAAAACTATACACAAGTAATACAAATAACAATATGATGTCTTCTTTCCTTCACCTGGAACATGTCTATCTGCAGTTTTGTTTAATTCTGTAAACTTGATAGTTATAGAAAAATATGAAGTAAGTTTGTTGTACAGTAAAAAACAGTAAAGTAGCAGACTAAATCAATATTGCAACCAAAATTACTTGGGGTTTGATTTAATTAGTTATGGTTTTCAAAACTTTCTATAATTCTCCCAAGCACCAGTATATGGGTACAATGGCTCATTCTCTTGTTTAAGAAATGGCTTTGCACTACACATTCCATGCTGGAGATGAAACTAGCTAGAGGTTTATAGTTAACTATGGCTAGACATATATGGCTATGGGAGGAGAGTGGTGCCTTTGCGGTCACTACGAGCAGCATAACCATGGAGACTATGGCGGTGACCAGGGCTTTTGAGTGGGTATGCACACAGAAGGTAACCCAGGTCTGCATCTTGAGTGACTATGAGTATGATTAGGAATGTACAAGTAGGTCTCGATCGCGAACAGTGGATTGAGGCCTTGAGAAAAGCGCTGAAAGTGGTTACATTTATTTTCGTGCTGGGACATATGGGTGTTTGAGGCAATGAAAGAGCGGATCAACTAGTGTCATGTGCGATTATGGCACAGGGTGATGGAACAATGGATCATGCTGACGTTTTGAACTCCTTAAGAGATATAGCACGCGAGGGTGAGACTAAAGTGGATGATGATTCCTTTTCAATAGCCAGGATTAAAGATCAGGGATTAAAATGCGGTGTTGCTAGAAGTGAACATTTTGGAGGGCACAGAAGAATGATGGTCAACCAGCATAGGGCCAGTACTGTCAGCAGAAGTGTAATGGCGGATACACTCAAGGAGAGATCAGAGCAACTATGGATGTGTCCAGTGTGCAGTGATGATGATTTGACAACTAACTAACTAACTAACTAACTATGTGCTTAGATCCAGATTTCAAAACTCAATATACCTTTACGTATAGCCTCTATCTTGCATCCAAAAGGTCTTTATCAAACAAAATATTAAAGATATAAAAGATAAAACATCAGGTATAGTTTGAAGAAAAGCACAGTTAAAAATTGTGTGGAGTATAAGTATCTTATTTCCTGTTTTAGTCTGTCACTATATTCAAATTCTGAAGCACAGTAGTTTTTGTATAATTCTTCAGTCAAACAAAAATATTGAATATCCCAAATGAGATTACTTATGTCTATATACTTAATGATGCAATAAATTTAAGCTGGTATGAACACATTTCAAATGTTCATAAGCAAATGTATATAATTTAGGAAGAGATATTTATGAGCTAAAGGAAATAAATAATGAGTGCCCATAAACTTTCATGTGCAGAAAATATGAAAAGTTTTGCATACAAGGTGATAATATCAATAATATGAAAGATTCACACATTAACTACATTTTATGAATGAGTGGCATGTCCTTTATCTAGCAGTTTATTATTTTTAGTCACTATCCTCATGCAACACATAGCCTCAATATTCCAGCTTGGCCAATGTGCTATGGAGAGGTTCTGGTCATCATGGGTCGTATATTATATTACTTATGGTGCAACAAAATACTATCATCTGGAAAGATAGAAAACTGCCTACTGTTACACTATCCTGATCCTAACACGTATCTCAGTGTTAGATGTTGTATTCCATGAGGTCTTTTTCTGCATCCAAGTACACACATCTGCTTGCACCTTATCATCAGAAGTGTAACAGTGTCTCCAAAGATATACTTTATCTTGATGATAAGAAATAAGTCACAATTTTCCAGATTAGGGCTGTATTTGTATGATGGGTGGAGTAAAAGATTTTGTCAAATTTGCGTTACACACATTATTCATATTACCATTTGACTACATTGTGCTATGGCTTAGGTGTGACATTTAAAAGGCTTGAAAATTCAGTTCATTCTGTTTACATTTGCATGATATTAACCACCAGTCTGGGAATTCTGTTACTGCCCACTTCATTGGGTGTGTAGAATGTTCAGGTGACTGAAATTAAATTGTTTTTCTTGAATGATTCAGTATGCACTTGAGAATTTTTGTCTGATGTCATGTGCATCAAACTATGTATTGTGTATATCTATGTTTTCAGGATCATTATCTAACACTGCCAGCAATACCTGCTTACTCACCATTAGATGTAGTACCCAATGTTATTTTGGAATCCAAGCCCAGAAAGTACCCTTATGTTCACAAAAAACAGATCACCACAGAAGGTAAATATCTTAGCACTATGTGGATAAAAATATGTTTATGTATTTTGTATTTAAAATAAATTACATGATCAAAATAACAGAAAATTGTTTTTGTATTAAAGAATTCTTATTCATGTGAATTCTTTTTGGAACATAGCTTTATTATGAATTATATCTGTTATTGTTTTTGAATCATTATAGAAAATATTTAAATATTCTCTTCTACTCAGAGATCAAGAAACCTCACATTTCCTCCTTGGGTGTAATACCTGTTCGTTCAAGGTATAATTTATGTTTTTCTACTTTACAGTTACTTTATTATCCTACTTTTATACACTTGTATAATATATTAAAGAAGGATGATTGAGTGGTAGGTTGAATAAGCAATCATAAAGCTGTAAGAATTATCATTATCTATTGAAAGAGACAGAACTCATAGGGAATGCCTAGAGTGTTCATTTTTAGCACTGTCGGTTCAGGAAATTACTAATGGTTAGTCTATATCTTGATTATATATAGAAAACTAATTGCAGAAATGACATCCTAATACTTTTATGATGTATTAACCCTCTTGATTCAACACAATTCTTATTCCCTTGCATGTAGTAGCTTTATTTAGGATATGGCACTATCCTGCACAATGGAACAATGGAAAATGTTTTTAATTATCTGACCTACTGACATTTACATCAAACATTATTGTCTATATAAATGTATTGTCATTCTGACTTCTGCAAAGGGACACACATTTGCACCAACTTTACACACTGTAGATATAATCTAGAACAACCATTATTGTTATCTAAATTTCTCCTGAGTATGACAGCTTGTGGTGTGATTGTGATTCAAAGTAAACACCACCCCCAAAGTCAACAAATATAATTTATGCAATGCTATTTTCCAGTGGAATTAAGATAGAATGCCAACCACATGTTTGTATACCACCAATTGTAACTTTGAAAAACATGCTTTGTTTAGAAGTCTTGCTAACTGCTTGCAGTAAAGAAAAAAAAAGGAACTTCTAATCAGATCAAATTGCAAGACTTTTCATCACTGAAATCAAATCTGCAGAGCATTTGCTGTTAGCTCTGTGTACAGAATAGTTGTTAAACTTTATGTTTTGGATGTATGTGAAATGTCTTATGGGGAATGGAAATTTTCATGACTTCTGGCATGTAAATGTACATCTAAGCAGCAATCATTACTTATATTTATGATGTACCTGTATGTCTTATAGACATCAAAGTTGTTACAAAAATTAGTGTATACTTATTTTAATATGCTTAAAACAAATCATATTAAATATTTGGTACAAGACACACAAAAAAAAGAACTTCTACTCAGATCAAATTGCCATACTTTTCATCACTGAAATCAAATCTGCAGAGCATGATAGTTTGAGTATAGTTATAGATTAATTCAATAGAATATTGAAATGTTATTGAAAGATTGGAATATAATATCAGCTGTTGAAATAATTTCTTCAGTTAAGGTAGGTGAGGTAGAAACAAAATGGAAAATATAGCATTAAAAATATTTTGTCCAAGGCCCCCTGACAATTGCTGTGACCTCCTGGAGATTCATATGATCCATGTTGAGAAATAATGTTTTAAAATATATCAGATTTAACTTAATGCTAAGACACTTTATTTAGAGTATTGCATTTGATGCAGAAATATTTTGCACAAAATTCAGAGATTTTTTTAGTACAGTCTTAAGTAATTATGATTTAATTGCAGCTCAGAAATTCCAAACTTGAGAGTGATATTGGAAGGAGTGCCAGTTTCATTAGATGGAGAAAAGGTCTGTCTATTGTATGTTTTAGCAACTGCATAAAGGTAGAGAAAATATTCACTTTGATAGGATGCATATTCTAACAAAGTATGAGTAAATATTTTCAATAAATTATAATTTTCAATGTGATAATTTTTGTCAGAGGTCTCCTGAGGTCTTATATAAAAAATATGCTAGAATGAGTGCTATGACTAGAATAAGAATATGCTCTAGATGTCATTGTTTATAAACATTTCTTTCTTATTAATTAAATGAAATTTTCATTTATTTGCTCATTAAACACTACTCAATAGCAAAATTATCATCAATAATGGGTAGTAGAAACACTCAGCAGTAGAAAACTACAGTAAGATGGCTAGGTCATGTGCAAAAAAAATCAACAACAACCGTTTCCTACAGCAGATGGCTAACTCTCATAAGGAATAGAGTCAGTGGTAGGCATTCCCTAACCCTAACCATTTTGGCTGACCATTATGCCATTTTGGCTGTCACAATTTTACATTTATCTTGTGCTGTCATTGTCCATGTTTGGCATTGGTAGTACAGTGTTGGCATAATAATAATTTTGAATAGTGTTATTTGAGAGTTTAAATATATATTTTTTTCTTCTGTAGATTGGTGACATTTGTCATAGGGCTTGGTATGCTTTACTACATCTATTATGTATTTCTTTACAGCTCTTGCAGTCTGTTGTTATATTTCTTCCTAGATATGGGAATTCTGTCACTTGTTTAAATCTGTTGTTTCCAATATATATATTGGTGTTTCTGTCTGTTGTTCTTCCTATCTTCATTACTTCGATCTTTTCTATGTTTATCTTCATGTTAAAGGTTTGACATGTTTGATGTAATCTGTCTATTTGTCTTTGTAGTTGCTCTTCTGATGCTACTAGTGATTGGTCATCTGCAATTTGTTGTTATCCTTCAGATTGTTTTCTTCTGTTGTCTTTGTTATTTTGCAGATATGCTCTGACATAGGCTTATCAGATGTTGAGGAATTGCATATGTCTGTAGTGTTATCCATAATTATGCTCTATCCACTCTGTTAAAAGCTTTCTCTTGGTCCATGAAAACTAAATATGTCTTGGTTATGTTCTGTCTCTTTCTGAAAGTTGTTTGATGGCGAAGATTGCATCTGTTTCCTGCTGTTTGAATGATGACATTTCTGAAATATTTCCATTCTTCTTTTATGTACTGGGTGTTTTCTGGTAGCTTTGTGAATTCTTTGTTAATTTCCTGGATATATTTTTTGTGCATGTTTAGTTTTTCCAATTTCTGTATATCTAGATGCCCTTGGTGCTTTGTGCTATTGTTGTGCTTGTTATTTTTCACTCTATTTTGACTGTTTTATGGTCAGCGTCTGCACACATGTCAGGTATTGCTTGTGCATCTGTTATTTTTCATCTATTGTTTATTTTTGTAAGTATAAAGTCTATTTGGCTCTTGCATTCCAAGCTGTTCCACACAATACACATTTTGTATTAAAAATAATGTTAATTATTTATATTTGTAGTTTGATTACAAAATCCAGCTAGTACGGTATCGACATAGTATATATAGCTTTGTCCGTGGGTCTCACGAATGGCTCACTAGACAAACCAACCATGCAACATAAAACCTTAGTAGATGACATGCCGTTATATTGAGGTTATCTTCTTATAGAAATTTCATGGCATGTCATCTATACAATCCCGTAGTCATAACCTTCGATAACAGTTACCATGTTGTTCCGACAGGCCGACGTTGTACTTGAACTAGTTGTGGGCATGGTGTGGGTGGGCAGAACAACAAATAAACCTGTCGCAAGGCCCAGAGTTGTGCCCTGATGTCAATGTCTATTTCGGCAGCATTAGACTCTAACCATCGAGTCGGACGGCTGCTGGAACAGAGGGCAGAGCACCTATGGGAATGCCCCACATGCTGTGAGACCAGTTTCTAATCAAGAATCAAGAAGCTTTGTCCTCATTCAAGAGATGGTTGCCTAGAAATTGTATTATGTCACTTTTTCCTTCTCTGACTACAGACGTTTTTTATACAAGCATTCCACTCTCTCTTTACCATAAAGTATTTCCTTAAAAAATGAAGTATTTTATTTTGTTTGTAATAACAGGTTGAATCAAAGCACTGTACAACTCCTGACACATCTTATGCTATACAAAAATTGCCTTTAGTTGAAGTAGATGATGGAAAGCTTAGAACTAGGGAGCAAGAACAGTGTAAGGAAAAAAAGCAAAAAGATAAGAGAGAAGAGGGAACAAAACTTGAAGCAACATCCTCTCAAAAGCCAGCTATTCTTGCAAAAGTTGGTACAACTACGATCGCCAAACTTTTTGAAAGAGAAAAACTTCCACCTAAGCCAGCATATTTGCATGGTCATCAGAAACATCCACGTAAGTATTATTTTTATGTCTTTAAATAATAATCTTAAAAGTTTTGGTCATTGAAAAAAGCAATAAGATGTAACACCCGACCAATAATTTTTTAATAATTTTTATCACATTTTAATAGTAAACACAGGTTAAAATGCAACTTTGGACATTCTTAATTCCTTAGTTACATCTACAATCAGATGTTAAAATGCAACTTTGGACATTCTTAATTCCTTAGTTACATCTACTTAATTGTCCAGAGCATTTCATGAATATGCTGCTCTAGTCATGCTGGGGGGAGGGGGGGAGCTGACTTGTTGGCAGACACTGCTGCGATAGCACAATGCTGAGAAGAGATAAGGCAGACTTGATCAGGGCAGTAATAAATTCATTTCAATATGAGGATGATGTCAATAAGGCTGAGAATGTACACATACAAAGAATGTCAGAGATGGGAGTATCTAGAAGGGAGGGAAGGAAAAGTAATTTTTGTGGAAGGCACCGAAGATCACGCATTCAACACCTGACCGGGACTCTAAGTCTACATGCATTTAGATGGTTGCTGGAACAGAGGATGGAGCACTTATGGTAATGTCCCATGCCCTGTGAAGCTAGTTCTAATCAAGAATCTACAATCAGATGTTAAAATGCAACTTTGGACATTCTTAATATATATATATATATATAGATATATATAAAAATTTAATCCACAGTTGGGACAAAATTCTTTCTTTCGGAGGTAGGCCTACACTCAAAATCTTTCCTGTACATGTTGTTTTATTTTATTATTATTTATGGGCTGTGGAAATAAAGGTCACGTATATAATACGACATAATAAAAAATAATAAAATAAAACAACATGTACAGGAAAGATTTTGAGTGTAGGCCTACCTCCGAAAGAAAGAATTTTGTCCCAACTGTGGATTGACCCCAGGACCTCAAGGGTCTGAGAACAACATTCTAACCACACGACCATGAGCTTTACCTTTGACTTTAATGTTGGTATAAATGTAATGTTTATGAATATAACTTGTTACTTATATTTGCTATATCATTATCCAAATATTTGCTATATCATCATCATCAAGTGCTGTCTCTGCAACAAAAGTTGGCTGCAACAGACCTCCAACATCCCATGTCTTGTTTTGGTGGTGCACTCTACTAGACTGTAATCTGTCCATCTTGTGATGTTACTCTCCCACTTGTATCTCTGTCTACCTCTTGCTTGCCTCCCTTCTACTTTACCCTCAAATAAGGTCTTCAACAAGGTGTCATGTCTTTTAATGTATCCAAAATATTTTATTTGCTATATTATCAGGGTCTGTGAAAGCAACGAAAAAGTCAAATACAGCCCAACAATTTCAGCCATCCCTTTTGAGTCGAGAGATCAGTTTTACAGATGGCTCTGATGGAATAATTGTTCATGTAGATGGCAGTGATAATGTGGAAACTGCAGTTGAAGTCTCAGAGAGAGCATTTAGTCAAAATTCCCAAGATGGATCTGTGAGTTAGATGTTTTTGTCTTTTTACAAGCAAAGCCTCAAAAGAAAAAACATTTTTCATTAAGAAAAATTATTGGATATGGCCTTTCTGTTTCTTGTTTATGAATATTAGTATCTGGTCAACTTAGCATATAGTTATTATAAAAGCATGATGGGAAATTATCATGTGAGATTATTTAATGTGACAACAAATGGCTAACTGGAATGTTACATGTGCCGCAATTGGGTTGCTATCGAGACAGTAAATATGTGACATGTGCCGTCTTGTGGTTGCTACAGGATATTGTCAACTCTAAACTAGCACAAATGAAAATAAGTGTAGGTCAACGTAGAAAAAATATAAATTTGTGAAGTTACATTACAGGATGACATATAGGCTTAATATGTGACATGAAAATTTGATATGAAAAATGATATAGTCAATAATAATTATTATATTACTCTGCTGATAATAAGAAGTCTCCCATTCATTCAATGTTGAGCAATAAAGAGTTAACTAAAGAATCACAAAGTTATACTTCAAATGGGAAAACTTGTCTTCTATGTGATATATCCTTAGCAAAATATTGTCCTCACTGCTAATTTTGTATGCCTCTTTGTTCTTTGCAAGCAGTCCTGCTTTTTTCTAGTCAATTTTAATAGGTCCTCTATAGATGGGAAAGCAGAATAGAAGAAAAATAGGTCAGATCAGAGAAACATTGAAAGGAACACTGATAAGTTAAGCTAAGATAATGGACAATACCATTTCTGAGATTGATACATTTTCCCTAAATAGATGCATTAGTTAGTTTGTTCCTTTCATATCATAGAAGGTGCATAGGGCAGAGTTTTGATTCTCCATCTCTGCCAGAGATTTTAGTTTTTGTATTGACTTGCAACCTATTGTTTCCATTTTTTAATTATGGTATTTTTTAGATGCATGTGGGATACAATACTATGTGAAATCTGATTGGATAGGTAAGTGAGTAGGTTTGAGAGTGAGTTGTTTTATAAATTTTATTTTTTTATAGGTTCCCGGCTGCCATGAAGTTATGAAACCGTGTTTTTGAGTTATATTATTTTCAAAATCTTATTTTAACATACAAATTAAAGATTTCTTTTAATTCCAAAAATCTAGGTCATGTCCATTCAAGAATTGCTAGAAGAGGCTAAGAGAATCTCAAGTGTAGAGGCAGATCCCATTGCTGGTCAGCATGATGCAGAAGTCAAGGATGTTCTTTCTGCTTATAACAAAGTTAAACCTAAAGGGAAAAAAATTACAAGTTCTGGTCACCCTTCAAAATCTGAAAAGATAACTGCCAGAGATGGAAATGACAAAGGTTGTTACTAAGTTTTGTAAACATTGAGACTAAAATGAAATTTAAAAAAAGTTTACATAGATGAGAAACGAGCAGACACTTACCAGTAAAAACAAATTAATAAGGAACATCAGAAATGACCTTAGTAAGTGAGAGAATTGAAAGAAGAGAACAGACAGATTTATAAAATATAATACAAATATTTTTTTATTTTCTTCTACATTAAATTATTTTTTTATTTATATGGGATGCATGCAATCAATTAATCAATCCCTTGGGATATCAGTGCTTAGGCCACAGACAAGAATTTTCCATTTCTCTTTATCCTTATTTAAATTCTCAGCATAATCCCATGTGATCACATTTCTTAGTGGCACCTCTATGACCCTGAGGGGTTATGGATATAATGATGATATAAAATACTTGCTATAAATGTGTGATCTTTCATATTTTATTATATACATAAACACAAGTTATAGGTTGTCTCTCTTTCCTATTTCTCTGCAAGTGTCATTGATCTTCTAGCTATACCTTTTTATGGCTTTCTGAGTGTTTGGCAAGATAATTGCTTTCTATTGTTGATGGTTCTGTAACTATGGTGATTCTTTCACAGGTAAAAAGGTCCTTTGCCTATCCCCACTTATTCTTAGTTGCCTTTTACATGTCTAGAAATAAAACAGTGATCTTTTAATCTTTGCACCCTGTAATAGTGTAAGCCCTGGTTTCCACAAGGGTGGTAATGCATGCAATGTACATTATTTACTGACATAGTATAGAGTATTAAGCATACATGCTTTGTACACAGCAACTTTAGTGCTTATAGGCAAGAAATGGTAAATACTATACATGACAAATTACTGGCAATTTATCAATGGTGTGATGACTCGAGCTCAGATAAATTCCAGTAAGGGTTGTATCATAGGTATTCCTTAAATAACAACATCCTGAAGACAGTACTGCTCTGTGTGATGCTTGATGGCCAGACTATTGAGCGGTTTAGGCACATGATCAGATATGATTCTCTTTCCAAGACTGTCATATAAGAAGCATTTGAGGATGGAACAAGAAGAGAAAGACAAAGCATAATATGGATTGATAATATCAAAGACTGGATGAGATTAAGCTTCTCCACACTCAAGCAAGGCACTAAGAGCAGATAGACATGGGGAATTTTTTGTGTTGATTTTTCTAAAGTGGAACCTCTATAACCCTGAGGAGTTATGGTTATGATAATGATATAAAGTACTTGCTATAAATGTGTGAATTTTCATGCTTTATTATATATATATTTAACTCATTATATCATATAACTTTATTATATCTGATTTAACAAGCTTCCATTTGTTATATATATAAACACATTCAATTAAGCAAGCTTCAATTTATTTAAGTGCTTTTATGTTTTATTAAAATCTTGTTAGATCTAAAAGCAGATGAAACAAACCTTGAAGAAACAAGTGATTTGAAACGAGGAGAAAGAACTGTTGATGAAATAATTGCCAGCTTGAGAGACCAATCAGCATACAATATGTAAATGTTCACATTGTACTGATTATGTAGCATTATTATGTTAATAAATTGAGAAAAATTTAAAACAATCTAATTTTAGCAGATGTTCAGTAATTTTGTAATATTTGTGATAAATTATTTGCTTCAACATTAACCATGTAGATTCTTTCAATTTCCAGCAACACTGCTATAACAAAATTTTTGTATGGGCAGAACAGATGGTCTTTTATGTGGCCTTAGATATAGTTTTTCTTTTCTTTCTTTTGTTCACTACTTGTCTACACCATCAGATGTCTTATGGAGTAACTCTACTGTTGTGTGAAGATCTTCTTATAGTTCCATATATCTTTGCTTGAAGGACTGCGTCTTTGGGTCAGTAAGTCTCTCTCAATTGTTCATACTGGGACAGTTCTGCAGAATATGTTCAGAAATCTGTTCATCTGTTCCACAAGTGCACAGTGATGTAGCACAAAATCACATCCTGTGCATGTCTTAATGAAGGGAGAAAGGGTACTTAAGGATCAATGTTCTTATAATGTAATATTTATTCTGTGTGCATGGGCTAGATAGTACAAATTGAGCAGACTCTAATGTTTGAAGACAAGTTTTTTAAATTTCACTGCTACATTTTTTATGCACAGCATACTACAAAGCTATTTCCATTCCAAGGACAAGACAAGGAATTTGTTTAGTTGGCCAGATATCATGCATCATCAGTTGGCCAATAAGCATGCATACCATTTACTATCTGTATTAGGGGACTTCGTACCCATAAGTCTGCCCAGACTGCTGGTAGTTTTGCTCATTAACCATTGCCTATGGTTTTAGTAAATATGGGTTTTATTTATATTTTATTTGTAATAATTTTGAATAATAAAATCAAGAATTATCAAGGATTTATTATTAAAGAAAAATCATAATGCAACAAGCAGGATTTGAACCAGGTCTGCTCAACACATTTTTTATTTTCGACAACGCCACATTCCTAATAAAAAATATGTGATTTTATTCATGACTTTCAACATGTATATTCCATCTGAACAGACCTGGTTCAAATCCTGTTTGCTGCATTATGGATTTTCTTTAATAATTTTGATAGATGTGTAATGTTTTTGCTTTACAGAGAAACAGAAGCTGATCGCAAAATCAAACAGATCATGGAACGAGTTATATCACGCACAAATGCAAAATTAGTTATAAACTTAGAAAATAAGGAGGGTAAGAGGGTATACAATTTATTTTTCCATAGATTTGAATAAATTGTGTGTCTTTAAAATTTGATGTAAAATTTTGACCTTTATTCTGTTCTTTTAAAGCCTATCTTTTAATTTATATTGAATATAATATCTAATTATGTACATATTTATGTGAAAGAGTGGAATAGATTCAGGTAGACCAGGAAATTCTAAGAAGGGTGATTGCAAAGTACCCTGATCCATCACCTGCATCACCTGGTAAAGGTAAGAGTAATATGAGTTATGAACTAGTGCCTTAGCATATAGTTTCCAATAAGTGTGCAGTTTCCTAGTCAGTGGTTGACCAGAAAATGCCTGACTAGGAAATGCCTTGCTCAGTAGTGATACCTCGACCTCATTCCTTGACCTTCCCAGAGCATGAGCCCTGGTACCCTACTTCCTGGTGGATGGGTGTGCCACTGGAATAATTTTTATTTAAAACCATGAATAACAAATGGATTTAAAACCAAACCTGGGTTTTCTGGTTAGCGGGTGAATAACTTAACATAACACTACACCATCTCCCTGTATCAATAGGTATTCAATGCAAAAGAATTCCCACAGAACGGATCCCCATGAGCGAGAAGACCAGGAAGAACATGTAGAAATATAGAGCAGATTTGATAAAAACTAGGCAATAGCTAGAGATCAGTATATATTATTCATTTATAAGTCCCAACTCTGATGATATATATAAATGAATTCATAGGTTTTGAAATATGCCTGTAATTTTTGACCTAAAACAGATTTTAAAATAATGAATGTCCCATACTGAAATAGACCTAGGTCTTTCAGATCAGTAAGCAATGTCTTGAAAACAAAGATATAGTTACACATTTGCTATCTGAACAAAGGCTGTGATCAAACATTTAACAATTTTAGACTTGTTAACAATATTGCTGTGGTCTCTAACCAAAAGAAACTGCAAATTAAAACTATATATAGTTATAATAGTTGTCCTGACATTTTCTTCCTGAATATAAACTTGCTGTTTTTGTTGTGAATATTCAAATATGTATGTACATTTTAAATTTTCTTGCAAACCTTTCAGCTGGTGAAATAATGTGGGAAGAAGAAGTGGAAGAGAAAACATCTAGTGCAGAAAGTGACTGCAGAACACAGCCAGCTGATCCTGTATTTCATGTCACTCCTGCAACAACTCCAGATTTTTTATCACAGAGAGATGAAAGTTCAAGAGTGGATAATAACACTATCAATTCCTATGGTTAGTAAATGCCATAAACCTAGATATGTTTTGGAAATTTCATGTTTTCTTTTGGTGTTAGAACCATTATCATTGTACTTGCCAAAATTCTTTTTTGTTATTAATCTGCCCACATCATCCTTAGAGAGTTGAAATTTGGGAATGACACTTTATTCCTCATATACAACTGAAGTCAGATGTATTTATTGTAAGTCAGATATAGTCATTGACACAAATAAAATAGTGACACAATGGAATATACCTTGCTGGAAATCTAGTAGGACCTATGTCTTGCTGCAAGAGAGATCAAGTGCAAGAGAGAATGAACACAATCATATGTTTTTATAGTGTGAATTGGGGCTTTTACAATAGTCATTTGATCTTTTATTTGCACATAATTATTTCAGTAGCAGTACACAAATCTGTAAGGTCTCAGCAAGGGTCTCCTATATAATGTAATTTTTTTTCCTTTTCTATTTCTTTTTGTGATAGGAAAATTGTTATGTTATTCCAATGAAATGAGACACTATATGCACACATTTATTTTGGCAGCTTGGAAGTATTTAAGTTTAAATGGTAATGATCATAGGAGTAACAATTATGAACAAATTTGTCAGATGCTCATAAATAAAATGAACACACATGCACCATGGTAATTCCTTGGTTAACATGTGATGATACAACCCTCAAATGAGTATGTGTTTCTCGACCTTGTTCTCTATGCACTGGAATTTTACTATAAAAAACTCTAAATTGGTGTTGATATGGAATTATTTTTAATTGGAATGATTAATAGAGCTTGTACAAGTCCCATATGACTGTTTAATTCAATGTGGCTACAGTATGCAATGCCATGCACTGGGTAGTCTTCCAGTGGAGAATTTGCATCCACAAGGCATGTTTCTGATAAAAGGGTTCATTCTCTCTCATCTTTAGAGTCAACTTCAGAAGACCTGTAATTTTTCAAGAATGGCATTAAGCTGCCAAGAGTAGAACTACTCAGCAGTATTTTAATATGGAAATCAACAACTCTCAGCAGTATAGACATGTGTCATTATTAGGCTTCATCACGGCAGAGATCATTAGGTTGTATAACCAATAGTCCCTTCCATAGCCCCACATATTGACCAGGTAATACATGAAAATAGTTAATAGGTAACAGCAACATGTTTATTAACTATTTATGTACCCCATAATTCCATGGTGATTTTGTAGGTCTTAACAATATACAATAAAGTTTTTTTGTGTATTTGTTTTTTGGTATTTTTAAAAAATGCTTCATCAAACCTATTTCTTTATTTTGTTGATACAGATTGTTAATATGAACACAAAACAGGACATAAAATTTACTTTTTTTGGATATAGTTTAGTTTTACCAGTTGTTCAGTTATAAACAATCTTTACTCATGAATCTTGTTCCTAGGGTTCCCTGTTCTATTTTATCCACACAATCTGTAATGTTATAACTCTTATAGCATTTCTTTGTCTCATCATAGCATTGTTATTTTTTTCTTTGGGAGTTTAATGCTCCAAATAGCTCTTGCTCTTTTCAGAAAAAACTTCTTTGACAATGTTTATGATTCTCTTCAGAGTTCTAGGGTGTTGTGTACTTGCCATTGTACTGCGCTGCACTCTCTCAATTACTCCAGGATGAATAGCTGAACTTATGAGCAGAAGCATTTGTTAAATCTGTTATGTATACAAGAATTATGGAACTTGATAAAAATGACAACATCAACAAAATTATTTTACACAGTGCAAAATCTTAAAATAAGAAAAGTGCACACCAGACTTAAGAAACAGTATCTATTGAAACAGAATCACACTTTTATTGAAACGGAATCACACTTTCATTGAAACAGAATCACACTTTCATATGGCTCAAATTTCAAATTTTATGAATTGCACTCACGTCCATAGATTAAGGAGGGGGAGTTTAGCCTCCTCCCCGACTGGTTTCCCACAAAAATTACAAATTTCACAAAAGGGAAATTAGTATTTCCTTTTCCTTTTTTATGAGAAAAAAAAAGGAAAATCAGTTTAAAAAATGGGCAACCAGAAAAGAAAAAATGAAAAACATTTTTTTTCTTATTCCTTTATCCTTTTTTTTTCTTATCCCTTTTTTTCTTATTTATAAAGGGAAAAATTTTTTTTTGGAAAATACCTGTAAAAAGGAAAAAGAAATAAGTAAAACCAGGAAAAGGGGAAAACACCCCCACCTCCTTGCCATCATTTCCACTTACCAAGACATATCTACAGTCCTATTATACTCATTAATATATGTAAAACATGCGCTTATCATGAGCCTATGACTATTTTCAGAAAGAAGAAAACTATTTTAGAGCTCTCCAGTAATGATGAACATTGTACACTACACTTTATAACAACTACAAAGCATAAGGAATTTTTTTTCACAAAAGAACTACAAGCTCCAGCTCTTAATAAAGACACAAAATCACTCTTTATCTTTTCATTTATGAAATTTCAGAGGGATTAATAGAGACAGGACATGATAATATTGGCACTCTTGATAACAGAGTTGAGGAGAATATGAAAGATTGTGAGTATTCATGCTTTAGTTTAACCACACATTTTGTGCTTAAAGCATGTTTAACAATATCTGTGCACACAATGCCCCTACAAACATACATGGATACCAAACAGTTTAACAATATATATGCACACAGTGCCCCTACTAATGCACAGGGATGCCAAAAAGTTTTAATATGTTTGTTTTTGTTTGTTTTGTGTTCGCTCCATTGTAACCATCACGGTTATCCGTGCGATTTCCGCCGGGAGCGTGATTACGTTGTGCCACCGTTATGCGCCTTGTAGGCCTAGCACATCCGATTTCAGCATGCCTTGACAATTTGGGTGGCTACCCTTAGCCTGTGACAGCCTCTATATCTGTCTCCAGGTACGCGTAGTGGTGACTCTTCGCCCAGACGATTTTTGCTCTCGTCTGATTCGCACTAGGTGTTCCACTGTCTATGAACTTGCCTCGTGTAATTGGACGTGCTGTGCCTGTGCCCATTGGGTACTGAACCGTTTCTCATCCGTGAGCCTGGTTCCTTAAGGGGAAGAACTCAACAGAGGAGTTGGACCCTGGCTCTTTCGCCCTCTTAGCCGAGGTGTCGTTCACCGACATCGTGTACCCCTTGTCCAAGTTCGAGTCTTACACCACGCGTTTGAGAGCAAGGCGTTCTCGAGCTGAGCGTCCTTGTCCCAATAGCGCCTGAGCCCATTAGGTACTGAACCATTTCTCTCTTCAAGTGTATTTCCGGTGTAGGAAAACCTGACAGTAGAGTTGGGCCAGGGCTAAATCGTTGTCCCTTTTGTGCCTGAGCCCATCGGGTACGGACCCTTTCTGTTCGCGAGCATATTTCTGGTTTAGGAAGGCTCGACATTAGAGTTAGATTATGTCTTCTTGCTTTACCAAACGCCAATGAATGGGTCTGGGGCTCTGTCTGTAAGGAACACAGGTAACTAGAAGCTCGTCTTGAGCTGACGGAGCTTGTAGTTCCCCTTTCCTAGGGACTTTTCACTTTCTATTTGCAGTTCGCGCTGCCCTCTAGCGATGTTCTGCCCTTTCATTGTTTCATTGTACTCGGTATGAAATCTATTTGTCTCTCGCCATGCATCTACCTTTACGTGCATTTTACATTGGCCTCCCCTCCAATGTTCGGACTGGACTGACTAGCTTCACAGTATGTAGACAGTGTCGCTATATGTGGTGATGCTGGTGGTGTCGGAGATATTGTCTGTCTCTTGTGCAGTCAAATCTCTTTCCATCTGCTACCTCCACATTATCGGACACGATTCCCAAATGGTTTGGCCAGAATCAGCTCGAGCTGCTGTATTTCTGTTTCCAGGGTGCACCGCATGGAGGTACATTTGGGATCTTGGTTATCTGCTAACCCTGGGTCCGCCTATAGCAATGCGTTCCCTTTGCACCCCTTTTAATATGAAATAGATTAATGGTTTTCTTTTTTTATGCCATTTGCTTTCTTCTTTGTCTACATTCGTTCTCAGACTTCAAATTGTGATATCTACACCTTTCTGTCTGACACACCCAACTTCATCATGGCTTCTTTGTCGCTTTGACCATATACAAAATAGGACAGTCAACTTCTCTGCAAAATCTTAGCCACTTCTGATGACATGCTTGGCAGGTAACAGTGTGCTATTCTTTGTTCCCCTTTCTGACCACAACTACACACAAATGTGTTGTTTGCTTTAAATGTGTCTGTATCAGTATACACTTCACTGTCTTTTTTAGTGTATAGAGAAGTATATAGAGCTGTGATACATGTTGTTTCTGTGGGCCAGTTTGTTTGTCTCAGTGTCTCATTATCAGAATATTCTTGAAGTATATGTTCTGTAGTCTTTAAGATTGGCACCATAGTCAGTCATGAATATAGTTCAATAATTAAAATGTGTGTACATGTGGCTGTGTACATGTACGAAAAAAAACACAATGTGACTGTGAAGTCACTTCTGTCCTGCTCTGAGATGTAGAGTTGCAACTTGTTCTGAAATAATCATAATTTAAGTCATCTTATTTAGGTATAAATTGATGATAAACTGATAGGAGTGATTTTAAACATATCAAGTGTTATATTTACTTCTAGTAATAAAAATATTTAGTTGCATCTTAAACATTTTTCTAAATTTGAATTTCCAATGTATACATCATTTGGATCAGGATACCATGGTGGATGAAACTGTTATTAAGAGATTGAAAGAATTTGGAATTATAAGGGAAACAAGTAGAGGAGGACAAATAAGGAGTACGAGGAGGGAGATATACAATAAATGGGCTATGGGAACTATTAGAATACATACCTTTTACTATCTGTTGAAATACCTGGAACTTCTATGGGGACAACGAAGTGTACTGCTGTTGGTTCAGAAAATTGATAATTATTTTTAATTCATTGGTTTTTATGCTGAATGTTTTTAGAAAGTTAGTCACATAGAACTGAGGTAGAAAAAAAAAAGGTTCTTGTTTGGAACTTGTGTCTCCCTATTAGATTATTTCCCTTGGATATGTTTATCAGTTTATATTTATCATTTATTAATTTAAATATAAATTTATTTAGGGTTGGGTTAGTTATATAAAACTTGTCTTACTAGGATACATGGCAGTTCAGTGATTAGTGCACTCGATTTCCAACCCTACGGTTCATGGTTTGGTTTCCAATAAAATGGAAATGTTATTTTACTAGACATGGACCAAGAGTTGACCCAGTCTCAGGAAATAAGTACCAGAACAAATCTAGTAAAGGCAACTTATGTGATGCTGACCAAATCACCCATTTAATGTGCCAATGGTTGGAAAAAATAAGAATCTATCACTGTAGACTATTTATTATCTGCAAAATGTTGTAAAATGGGACTTAACTTTTGTTGCATTGTCTTAAACAGTTTAGCTTATAATACATGCAGACAAATTTGCATTTACACACTATTGCGATCATTTCTTTATTACTACTTTGATGCATTCTAATTTGTTCTATTATGTGTTTTTTATTTATTATTTAGCATTTTCTATGTTGCAGGGTCTGCAGTAGGAGCTCAAACTACAGAGCTATCCACAACAACACAAACTACAGACGTTGTTTCTGCATGGATGGAGGAATTTATGGTAGATCATAAATAATAACTAGATACAATTTTCCAATTTCTTATTCTATGCTAATTGCTAACGGAAACACAAAGCTGCCAACTTGTGCACAATTTTTCTATATTATACTTAGTTCCTGTTGGACCACAGATGAAACATAGGGCAGCAGTTCATTTCTTTCTGTGTTGAGCACCTCCTTGCAAGTTTCTTTATTTCTTGTCAAGTTTGTGTTTTATTTGTTAGTGTGTTATGTACTGTTATTGGCAACACTCCTTACATATTTCTTTGTTTTGTCCATATTGCCCTGTGTTGCCTCAATCCTCACATTTCTAGTCCATTGAGTTGTCTCCAGGCGCTAAAGATTTACCCCTATATTTCTTGGGTATTGTTTGTGCTAAATATTGAGTTTTCCCTGTAGATTGTTTTGTGTGAAGTTTCTTTTGTGTGAACTACTTTTATTTTTCTCTCTGCTTTCCACATGATGGTATCTTTAGGGATTCTTTTTTCATCCATTCTTAGTACATAGCCGATGTAATTCCATTATTAAAGCATCTTCTTAGAAAACATGACACAAATTCTTGATTTGTTTCTTCCCTCAATGAGTTGCTTGTTTTAAAATCTGTCAATAATCTTTGAAGACACTTGTTTTCAAAGGTGATTAAATTTATTCTTTAAAATCTATCTCCTTGAAGTCAAATGTGCTGGGCCATGAAACAAATAAACTGGTGACACAGCGCATCTCTGTTGTCTGGACTACATCCTACTGAAAATGTAGTTCCTCTGAAGATGGATGTGTCAGGACATTGGTGCAAATAAAACAGTGATACAACACATTTCCATTCCCTGGACTACATTCTGCTGGGAATCTAATAGGACCATGGTCCTGCTACAAAAGAGATCTAGTGGGAGTTTGAGAATGAACGCTGAAGAAGAAGATGAAGAAAATATAGTAGGCCATTGTCTGCTACAAGAGAGATCCTGCAAGAGTTTGATGATTAGCAAGAGTCCAGCAACATTAGATTTATCATTAGAGGGGAGGTAGAGAATTCTGCAGTGCTATATAATAACTACAAAAGATAAGCATGCATGCTTATGTCATAGATTGTCATACTTATGCACTTATTAAAATTGTGTTGCGATGGATCTGTTGTTACTGGGTGATGATTTCCTGGTGAGAGAAATCTGTCTCCCGGCCATTTTGTTTATATTCGTTATGGTTTTGTATTCTTAACTGTTTTTGTTGTCTTGATAAAAGTCCCAATTGGACCGACACGTTGACAATTGTATTTGTTCTTTGTTTTATTGTTATTTTCTATATTTTTTTATTTATATTGACAGTTTTCTTCAGTAACCTTCCTACCTTATTTGTATTTACCCTTACATTTACTGCCAGGAAAACTAATGTCGAGGTGTTGATAGTCAAATGCAAAACAGACCTTAATCAGTAACATAGGAAAAAGACAATCTTAATTTTTTGGTCACTTTATGAGACAAGAAGGTTTGGAGAACATAGTCACAGCAGGCAAGATTGAAGGCAACAGAGACAGAGGGTGACTTTGTGAGAAAATATTAGACAGTTTAACAACCAGGCATAGCAGGGAAACAACAATGATCTTGATACATAATACTGGTGATAGAGAGCTGTGGAGATCCATGATCACCTACGCCAGTTGGCATGATGATGAAATAGGGATTATTCTAAAAATGCTATGGAAATAGACTCAGATGGATCGCTTGAGTCTGAGAAAATATTATTGTTCGTAGTAGGCCTATAAATTGTGACAGTTGTAGCTTTAGATTATGGATGGATGGAATATAGTATAATTTAAATACATTTAGAAGAATTAATTCTTGTTCCATGATGGATGCATTAAAAAATGTGTTTAAATATATTTTTCTTACAAAACTCAATAAAAACTCAAGAGGCGAAACAGTTAATATTTTGATATCAAACTTATTGATGTGTACAATCAAGCAAAGATGCTATAGATTAAATATAGATATCACAATATTTGCATAAATATTCTGAGAATGATTATAGCAAGAATGAGAAGTTCTTACAGAGATATAGAGTTTAATTCTTTCATGAAAAAACTCTCTATGTGATGTGTACTTTGCAGAATTATGTCTTCACTGCCATTCTCTGAGCATCCATGTTCTGTGCTAGTTGTCCAGCCTCTTCTAGTGTCATTTTCAGAAGGTCATCAAAATCCTGTGTCAGTAACACTCTTGGTCTCTCTCTTGTTCTCTTGGAAACTTTCTCTCTATGCTTAATATTTCTAACCCATTATAATACTTCTGTTACTTTCAGTGATATTCTTGTCTGTTTTTTTGTCCATGATATGCTTACATATGACAAAACTGGTATCTATTATTCTCAAATAATTCACTTTGAAAAAATTAAGTTGACAACACATAATACCTATTAATTTTATGAACTAATATTAGTTAATAATTGTAGTGACAAGTTTGCTTGTATTGGAAAAAAATTACAGGTACCTGATGAACAATATAAATTGGCTGATGATAAAATTGATGATGAGGAAATTATTCAGTCGCTGAACATTCAGCAGGTAATTTTGTTATAAAAGTAATTTTGTATGTATAATATTTCTTTGTGTATAATATTTATGGTCAATAGTGCAATGTTCCTGGGTCTATATAGTGCAATGTAAAATATAGCTTAAATTACGAGTTTCGTGTTTGTAATTTTTGCATGAAGAAGGCATAAAGGTCTCATCACTGACTTATTAGAGCAAACACTATGCAACAGCAAAATAATAGTAGTTACTATTTCTATATGGTGAATCAAGAACCCTTGAGATCCATGATGTTTCTATGAGGAGGGTGCTTTTTTTTCACTGGTGACTTGCACGTTTGCTTTGGCCTGGACAAACAGATGTTGTGATTTGATGGATATTATGAATAGTATGTATCTCATTATCATTATGGGGATATCTCTAGGACATCCCAGGACTACTCTATCTCCTATCTGCATGCCTATCTCCTTAGAATGTCATGACCATTGAAGGTGGCGTTTGATTTTTCTGCCTGTACAATTAAGTTATTTAACAAGCACCACATCAAGATTGCAGGACAAGATTCTGGATACCACTGTCTTTGACAGATCTGGTATCTTTAGCATTGACAATGTTCTAATGCAGACACATATTCATGGGTCTGGTCATCTGGTACATATGTTATGTCATCACCTGCCCATTGATGCTTCTCTATTATCATAAAATCATATATGAATCAAGGAAATAGTTATCAACAAACGGAAGATTTTAACAGTTAGTCACCATGTGTTGGTGGATATACTTAAGATTAAACCAAAGTCACTGCAGACTTGTCTTGAGCACAGTGAGGATGATCTGGTGACCAAGTTTACTTTACTTTAATGTTTTTAACTTACTCTTCTTTCATTTTAACTTTTCTCCAATTTTAGACATAAGAAAAACCTTCTGGCACTCCCAAAAGTAATGCTTGGGACATGGTAAGTTTCCTTGGAGAAATGGAGACAGGTTTGCAGAAATTTTGTTCCAAACACAGATATTAAAATTTTTATACCACAATATAACTCCATCTATGTCAGTTTTTCTACCTATCATGGTTTACTGTTTTTATCGTTTTGTTTAGTGAGAATCAAGACTAAGAGTTAAATGGATCATTTTCCTTTATCTATTCATTGGCACTTCACATGTTCTTCAACATTTTTTCTCATTGTAGGCCTGGGAAGACCTTCTAGCACCTCCGGAAGCAACAACAGAAGACATTCTAAGTGTTCATGGAGAAATAAAAGAAATTCATGGTTACAGAATTCTGGCTTCAAACAAAGATGCTAAAATAAACAATATGACTTCATCTATTAAACTTTTGTCTACTTGGTCACCTGCAGACTCTGAACACATTCTGATAAAACCAGAAGTAAAGTTCACCAAAACTATCCATCACTTTTGCTGCATGAACACTGATTATCAGCTTCCACAGTCCCTCAGACACATTGGACGAAAATACCATACACCAGATAGGTTCCCCAGTGTGATGCCAGGTCAACCTTATAGGGTATGTAAACTGTTTTGCTTTCATAATATTTATGATGGTATAGCAGATTATTTAAATGTCTTAAGTAGATCTGTGTATTAGATCCATGACTAAAAACAAGAAAAAAGAAGACAGTTGTACAATTTATAAACTTGTGGTTTTTTTACAAGAGTGATGGAAATTCTATCGGCAGCCAAGAAAACTAATGTAGAAGTCCTCAAATCTCTATCTATCTATTGTATTTTCTCTGCTTTTGCTGTAAGGATTTGCAAGAGTCAATGATGATCATGGTTTGGTTGTGGCTGTGGTGGAGTGGGCCCTGGCAGTTCTGACTCATGGTCAAGCTCGGATCAAGGGACTGGATAGAGTCCAGAATGCAGCAATGCATATCATGCTTGGGTGCATGGGAGACACATCGACAAGAGCTATGCGATACCTACTTGACTGTCCAACAGCTGAGCACAGAATGCAGTGTTGCCGTGCACAGGCGTACCTTTAAATATATGCAGATAGGGAACACCCATTGCATTCTGAGATACAGAAAGTTTAAGGCAACAGACTCAAGAGAGGAAGGTCGTGGATGGGAAGTGCTGAGGGTGTCGTGCAAAGCATGTGCAGATTGCGAGATGTGGCAGCAGGTGTGGAATGGATAAGTCTGCCCACAGATTTTGAAACATTTTTGAGAATAGTAATATCACTTAACAGGGAATGCAGAGAATGGTATCCCATAGCTGTGGAGAAAGAAGTGCAGGCTTTGGTCAGTGAGCATAACAAAGAGGGGGATGTGATTATATACACTGATGGATCTGTGATTAGACATGTTCGCAGTGCTTGTGCCTTCACATTTCAGTGCGTGGGTGAAATGATCAGGGAGGAGAGTGGTGCCTTTACGGTCACTATGAGTAACATGACCATGAAGACTGTGATGGTGGCTGGGGCATTTGAGTGGATATGCACACAGAAGGCGGTGCAGGTCTGCATCTTGAGTGACTCTGTGAGTGTGATTGGGAAGGTACGGGTGGGTCTCATTCGTGAACAGTGGATTGAGGCCTTGAGAAAGGTGAGAATAAAAGTCGTTGCATTTATTTTCGTGCTAGGACATGTGGGTGTTTGAGGCAATCAAAGAGTGGATCAACTGCCATCATGTATGATTGTGACACAGGGCGATGGGGCAATGGATCGCGCTGATGTTTTGAACTTAAGAGATATAGCACACGAGAGTGAGACTAATGTGGAGGATGATTCCTTTTCAATGGCCAGGATTAAAGATCACGGATTGAAATGCAGTGTTACTAGAAGTGAACATTTTGGAAGGCGCAGAAGAATGATGGTCAATGAGCAAAGGACCAGTACTGTCAGCAGAAGTGTAATGGCAGATACACTCAAGGAAAGATCGGAGCAACTATGAATGTGTCCAGTTTGCAGTGATGATGATCCAACGACTAACTAACTAATGACAATCAGTTTTTAGGCAGTGGCAAGTGTGGTTGTTTATATGCAGTAATATTGTGACATCTCAGAACGTTGATAACAAGTGCCTTCAATCCACCTTCTTCTTGGTCTTTCTCTGCCTCTTGCGGTCTCCATTCCCATGTTCTATGTTCTTGCTGTTGGCCAATATGAGTTCATTTTCATTGTGTCCAAACCAATTCAGTCTCTTTTTTTAAATATATCTGACCACAGACGTTTTAACAGTTCTTGTAATCTCTTCATTCCTCACATGATCTCTTCTTGTTCTGTTTGTTGCTTTTCTTAGACATTTATTTTCATATGTAGTAAGCTTTTTCTTTTGTTCGTTAATCGTTCTTGTTTTCTTTTCCATGAAGATGCTTGAGTAAAAATAAAAATTATAGCAAACATTAGAAGCAGATAGTCTAATTTTTAGCGCATTTGATGAGAAGAGCAAAACTTGAGTTTATTAACCAAGAAAATATCAAGGGGAAAAGAGAGAAATTTCTGGATGGGTTGTCACTGTGGCACAAAATGATGCCACAACTTAACTTATTAACAACACCAGAAACACAAGAGTTATGGAGAAACATGATTGCCTCACCACTCAGCATAACACTTGATTTACTAATTGATTTATACTTCTTCAGTATCTACAAATCTGTCATGCAACATAATCTTCTGGAACACGTTAAATAAAACATTCTATAATAATCTTCAATAAAATGGACTAATTGAAAATGGTAGACCATACTATAAAGTTAACTCAATGTTTTTATGAATGAAATATATTTGAAAATATTGAAATTTAAAGATAAAATTGATGGAAATTTCAAAATAACTTTGTACAATTTTTGTGACTATAATATATTATATTTCGTTTTCTTCTGATGGTATAATTGTATATTTGTAGTGCAATTATGATTGTAGGGCTTATGTGTGTCTAATGGCAGGGTTGGATTACTTCTATGCAAAGCACACAAAACCAAGATATAGGAGTGAAAGAGGCTTAGAGTACTGTGAAGGATTGCGATGGACCAAGCCGAGTGGAAAGAGTTTGTTACTGCCCCGCAAGACACCCCAAGGTGTGATAACCTTTTCATTTGTTGATGATCCATGACTAAAGACATGATAAAGAAGACAGCTGTAAAATTTCAGATAATATTAATTGGTATTATTAATTCTGAGCTGGAGTTTTTTATTATATTTTTTTTTTAATCTGTATCTTCTGAAGTTTAAACCAGAAGAACTCACTCCTCTTTTGGAAGGAGATGCTTCATCTCCCAGGACCAGTATTTGGACTAGTACAGGAATAGAAGAGAATGTTATTAAAGTAGTTCAGGAGGTTAACAAAACAGTTGAAAGTCAATTTTCTGTTCCCTCAACACTTTTAGAGTGGCAACAAAAAGCTAGCAGTGTGGTAAGTACATACATGTTTTTTTGTGTGCTGAGAACATGTGTAATTATTATTGGCTATTGGTTATGAACCAATATCATTGCACTCTAGACAGGCCCATGGTCTCACCCAACAGACGTCCATAGATATACAAGCTGGTAGTTTTCTTTGCTCACTAGTAAACACTTCTTGCCTGCAGGTGCCTGATTTTGTCATGTTTAATATCAAATTGGTCAACTACAGTGCAGGCTGAACAATCACCTATATAGACTGGAATTTAGCTAATTGCCCACATGTACATGTGGAAAAACAACAGCACAGATAGCTGGACACATTTGCAAGAGTTTAATGTCCTTGATCAATTGAGGATTGAGAATTTACCAATGTCTACATACATTTGCTCAAAGCTGTATATATAGAAATATTGATGAACTTTTGACTACAGTGATAAGATACAAAGGTATTGCATTGCTCTAGTGCATTTCCCAGTGTTGGTAGATAATCAAGACCCTAAAAAAACCTCCTTGTTGTACATCCAAGTAACAGGTTGACCATAGCTCTCATGGTATGCCTAGTGAGTACTACAAGGATCACACACGTGGCTGTTGAAGCAGCAGATGGAATCAAAATTAATTACTTCCAAACAACCATCTCAGATCATCACCTCTCAACCAACAATATGGAATTCCTCAAATATTATCCATTGTCATAGATCTTTGATGTACCAGAACATTCATAAACAAAATGGTGACACAATTCATCTCTGTTGTAGGACTATTATCTTGCTGGAAATATTGTAGTTACATTCTCTTGTTACAAAAGAGCTGCTGCAAAAGTGTGATAATGGGTGCTAAAAAAGAGACTATCCTACTTTATACGTTCATGTTCATGCAGGTAAACTTGTTAAGATTTTCAGTATTTTATACAAAATACATTCAAGTCTCATTGTTCATTCAAAATACCTGTATTTTCCTTTAGGAAAGTTTCTAAATAGGGTCACATTTGGGTGTAAAAATACATAATTTAAGAGATATTTTGTATTTAAATACAGAATCATCCTTCTGGAAATTGATAGGTAGGGGTCTATATATTTTTTCCACATATCTACTCACAGATGGGTGAATTAGATCTGTCACTTGATGGTCACACCATGAAAATTAGAACTGATGAAACCCAGGTATACTGGAGTCCAGCTCCACCCAAACTTGGAGCAGCACCTCATAAAGTAAAGGAGCTTCTGTTTCCACAGGTAAACATTATCATGTAAAATTTTGTTCAAATATAATAAATACATGAAATAGTAATTATATTATCCATCCATTACAGGTGATAATGACAAACAGTCTCATACTTGTGTTGTCACATCTCTCTGTTCTGTGCAGAAATGACTGAAAAGTAAAATTGTGGTTTATAATTTCTTGCTGCATTTGGGACATGTATAATAAGCGTTGAGAGTTAGACATTTGTGAGTTTTTTGTGCTGTTTTTTGGTTGTTTTTTTTCTCTGTGCCTCTGAGATTAAATTCTCAGTGATGAGAATACTTGCATTTGTCTTGCTGTGGGCAATTCTGAGAGATGAATTTTCAGGAAGTGACATTAATGTTGAACCTCATTAGAGACACAGAACCCTCTAAGCATTTCTTCTGTCCACCAACCTGTTGTTGGCTAGTAAAGAACTCATTATACATCAGTTGTTTTGGGATGTGTTTATCAGAGATATCCAGCCCATCTTCGTCAAGCATACTTCAGTCTTGTAATGATACCTGGGATATTAGCTTTAGTGAGGATTTATGTATAATATTATATATCAAGTGACATATTCTTTCCAGAATGTTGTCTTCATTGTAGATACACTGATCGGTTCTCTTTCCTGGACAAGCAGCCATACATTGGCCAGTCATGTGCATACATTCTTGGATATTGTTGGTCCATCATCATTTTGGTCTTCCTATTCTTCTCTCACTTCACACTCTGCCTTCCTGAATCAGCCTTTCGATACAATCATGTCTGTTTAAGTGTCCAAAATACTGTAGTCTCCTTCTTATGATGGTGTTTAGCAGCCACCTTTCATTTAGTTGTAGTAATTTCAAAATCTCAATGTTCTTCTTTTTCTCTGTCCATGATATTCAGAGGATCTTTCTGTAGCACTTCTTTCAAATGAATTTATTCTTTTGGATATTGTCTTGTTTAAAGTCCAAGTCTCGCATCCATATGTTGCCACTGGGAAACCACATGATCTTAAAAGGGTTGCTTTAGTGTCATTATTACTACTTTGCCACAGCTTTCTCATTTTTGTTAATTTGAGTGTTGCAATTGCAAGTAATCTCCTAATCTCGACTAAATAATCTCCAGAATTGTTTATATTTGCTTCCAGATATTCAAATTTATTTACACATTCTAGTTATATATTGTCTATGTTGATTCAGTTTGATTTTTGTTTTGTCTGTTGTCATAATTTTTGTTTTCTGTGTGTTTAGATATAGATTTTATCGAAATACCACTGTATTTCTTTGTTTGTTGTGATTAGCTGTTTCAGTCCCTCAGGATGCGTAGAAAGGAGGACTGTGTCATCTGCATATCTTTTTTTCTGGAATCTTGTACCCACCGATATTTAATGGATGAAACTCACCATTTTCCTCTAGTTCTTCTCTTACATTTCTCATTATATTCTCTGCATAGATGTTAAAAAGATAAGGGGATAGAGTGCACCCGTCTCACTCCACTTTGAAAAGTGAACCATTCAGATGTTTCTACCTCTACTCTTACTGTTGCTTGATGTATTAGATGTTTGGGGAAGCCCATGTCTTGCATGATGGACCATAGTTGGTGATGTTTAACACAAGCAAACATCTTGGTATAGTCTATAAAACACATATGTAGGTCTAAGCTGTATTCTGTACATTTCTTAATATGTTCCTCATGTTGAAAATGTGGTTTCTTGTTTCTTTTCCTGCTCGAAAACCAACTTGAACTTCATGAATTACTGTTTCTAATATGTGTTGTATTCTTTTCATTATGATCTGCAGTAGTATTTTGCTGGCTTGACTAATTAGTGCTACTGTTCTATAGTTGGTACATAGTTGAAGGTCTCCTTTTTTTGGCAAGTGTATGTATACTGACTTTTTCCATTCTTCTGGCCATATTCCGATCTTGCATAAAGTATGGTATATTTTAACACTGTAAACTCCACCGTCTTGTATCACTTGTGATGTTAATCCGTCATTACCTAGAGTTTTTCCTTTTTTTCATATTTCTTATTGAATGTCTGATCTCATTTATTGTAGGTTCTGGTTCTTGTTCTAATTCATTGATGCTCTCATTTGGTGACTGAGTTATTCCTTTCTTAACAATATTTCTTCCATCTTTGTACAATATCTGTTTTCTCTATTAGAGTATTCCCTTTTTTACCCTTTAGCACTCAAAGTGCAGGCTTGAAATTATTCTGTTGTAATGTTCTTATAGCATTGAACATATTCTTGCTATTTCCTTGATGTCTTTGTTCATTGATTTCTCTGCACGAATTCATTTTGTATTGTTTGTTGTGCCTAATTCGTTTCTTAATTTATTTTGATAATTCTCTGTAACCTGATCAACTTTTTTGGGTGGTTTTGCATCTCCTATCTTCAATTAAGTTCATTGTTTCTTCTGAAATGTATTCTTAATTTTCATATTTTTTTTAGTAGACATTTTTCTGTATTAGGTACTTTATTAGGGTGTAGTAATATGGTACTTTAAATATGAATAAAACAAAAATGATGACAATGGATAAGGTGAAAGTGCAACCAAATATAATAATTAACAATTTCAAACTTTGGGACATAACAACAAATTTCGAGTATTTAGGCACTGAGGTATGCAGCTGACTTCTCAGTTAATTTCTTGTCATTTTGGTAGGCTACGAAACACATGTTTGTTTCTTGTGCTACTAAGCCATCTGTGTAAATTATTATATCATGTGGCTTGGAGTGCTACAGGATGAGTTCCCTCTGTTCTGTTGGCAGCCCAGTCGCAGCACTTTCTTCCCAGCTGTATTACAACTGTTGTCAATCATTTTCTATATTTTCTAAATGCCACCAATTCACAGCCTCTTCCCATTTCCTCCAGCTCATAAACTCTGACTAGGGTGTCTTATGCTTCTGCCATCCAAGACTTTCCTCTCTTGATAGGATTCTTTAACCTGAGCTATTTTATGTCTTGCTTTGATGCTTGGAAGGTCTAGGAGAAACCTCATGGCCATGATAGGTGTATCTCTCATGCATCCTAGGATAGTTCTGTATGGCCTTGTTTTGAACTCTCTCCAATCTATCGACCTGTGTTTGCAACAGTTTATATATAAAAAGATATCATAAATATATAATTATAAATATATAATGGCTTCAGGTTTCTGTTTTCTATTTTGTTTAGTACTATCTTGAAGAGTTTGAACAAGTGAAAACTTCAGCGCTAAAAGATGAAGAAAGTGACAGTAGTGAGGAAGCAGAAGAGGGCATACTTTCTCTGGAAGATACAGCTGCTCTTGAAAGGTTAGTGTAAAAGTGTGATGGAGGGCTTCTGAATACCGGTAGTTATTTTGCAGCAGGGATACAGTAAAAATATATACCTATAGTTATTGTAAATCTTCAATAATCAGAAGTTAGTCTCAATCTGTTTTTTGAACTGTAAAACTGATTAATATGCTTTTTTTGTCAATCAGCATCATCAGGTGCCATGCCGGTTGACATAGGCGGTCTTGGCTCTCCACAGCTCTCTGTCCACAGTATTATGTATAAAAGTCGTTGTTTCCTTGCCATGCCAAGCTGTCAAACTGTCTAATATTTTCTCACGTTGTCATCCTCTGTCTCTGTTGCCTTCAATTTTGCCTGTTGTGACTATGTTCTCTAAACCTGCCTGTCTCATGAAGTGGCCAAAAAATAAGATTGATTTTTTCTTATATTGTTGATTACGGTCCATTTGACATTTGACTCTTTTAACACCTCTACATTAGTTTTTCTGGCAGTCCATGGTATTCTCAGCATTCTTCTGTAGAACCACATCTCTGTTGCCTCTAATGTCCCTCTTTATTCCCTATTATTAAGTTGTGTGCCTGTGCCCATTCTATCAATAAATCACCTCTTTCGTTCTTAATTCCTAAACTAAACCATCCTGTCACATCTTTTATTTCTGTTTCACCTACTTTTGCATTAAAGTCCCCCATTACTATAGTTACTTCATGATTTTTACACTGTTTCATTGCAATTTCTAGATCTTCATAGAAAATTTTGATGTCCTCCTCTGAACTGCTTGATGTGGGTGCATATACCTGTACAGTGTTGATATCCAACGGTTTTCCTGTTAGTTTAACTAATATTAAAACAGAAATAGATTTTTGTCAATATCTATTAATAATCAGAGGAAGTTAAAATTAGATGCAGTCTCTGTCGATCTACCTAACACTGACTTGTCATGCAGCTTTGGTCAGCAAATTAACTGGAAGCTGCAGTAGTGTAATGTCTAACTTGCTTGTTTGTCAACCAGATTACTCAGGTTTTGAATTTACCCGTTATTCCTAAAGTTTTCCCTTTTCAATGTCATTGAGGTGTACTGGGGAATATGGTGTTAGGCCTGTGTTTTTCATGACTAACAGCATACCTAGGGATGATGTGGTCAGCAATAAGTCAACTGCTTTACTTTCCCAGAAGATCTGTTACTCTTTTTTTTTTTACATTAGGCTAGGTCAGTCTTGTTATTTATGGTTGGCAAAAAAAAATTATCTTGGGTTCCCCCAGCGATCAGGAAGTGGATACCTGAGTTTATGCTCTGAAAAGATCAAGCAATAGTGCAATCGCTACTACGTATTGGAGGCAATAATAGTTGTATTGTTGCTGGTCAATCACTGACTGGGCAGCTGACCACTTATGGGAAAACCATGTCCAGTGACACTGATTCATAACTCATATTCTTTTTATCATATATTTGCTTAGCCAGTCAGCATCTCACCACCTCTCCCCACAAAATAAAAAAATGTGCTACTTCTACCAAATTATTTGTACCTGTATTCTCTCATCATGATGAAATATCATCCCTGTAGATAAAAACAGACAAATCAACAAATTGCACAGGTAAATTAATTCTTTGAATAACACAAACATTCAATACAGTAAAGTTAAATTATTTGTATTTTTTCATGTTTACATCCCATAAAAAAAGTAAAGTAACCCATAGCATTTATTAATGCCGTAGGGGTGTGAGATGTTAGCGATCTCACATTTCAGAGGCTCTGCAAATGAGGGCTGTAGCCATCTCCTCTCCCTCGCAGTCTTTACACCCCATAGTCCAATAGTGATAGTCTGTTACTTGTCATCAAGTGAAACTTCAAAAACCTGTACTCTACGTAAGTACTATTGTTATTCAGTTTTACAGCAGTATTACCTTGTATTGATTCTGGAAAAGTCAAAAGGCATTGATGCTGTAATGGGACAAAACATAAATATATATATTAAAAAATAGTAGCTTTTCCTATGATTGAAATTGTGCATTTCCTATTATTAGAATTTTTTTCTGCAAGTTGAAAATTTACTGTGACTTATGAATTCTATTTATATTACTGTTGGTATTGAAATTTCCATTAAACTGTTCAAAAATATATCACTATAGCCATTAGGATTTGCTCTGCACAGAGAGATGTCTCTCTTTCCTCAGCAATGCTATCATCATGCGATAGTTCTTGAAAATTGTAAGTAGAATTATGAGTTATGACTGTATGTTATCATCAGCATACACAGGACAAGTCTATAGCCACTCCGATCCCCGTCTCAATAAATCCATCAGTGTAGTAGTTTCAGTTCGATGCTGATTTGTATATCTCTTTGTTTATCTTTTATGCTTCTCTTTATGAGCTGTTCCAATCTATACATCATTCTCACTGAGTCTTGAAAACAACCATGATCCACACTTTTGAAAATCAGCTAAGTAAATTAGGTCCCTTACTGCATCAACTATTTCAAATTGATCAATTGATTTACCTATTGATACTGTGGTTGTGGTTACCAATGTATCATCTACCTCATTGCCTTCAACCTTGCAAGTCCTTGCATTTATATAAAGGTAATCTTTATGGTCATAGATCATGTCAATAACCACCTATTGATGGTGGATGACTCTCACTTCAACTTTGCGGATCGAGTAGAGTAGAGTAAAGTAGAGTTCCAATGCCAATATTTGATTTTTAAATGTAAGTGGAGTTCCAATGCATAATGAAATGTCCCTTATGGGAAAATTCTCCCAGTTTAAAATTCTTGGGGTTAAACAACAGAACAACTAAAAAATATAAATAAATGTATATCTAGTATGGCGATTGAACCTGCAACATCTACTTTGTTATTACAAAGCTATATAGTCAACTGAGCTAACCAGCTATGAATTTTAAAATAAAATTCAGTATGTGATGCCATGCCAGCTTATATAGCAGAGAGGATAGTGAGTCTCACATTGCTAACTCAAAAGAATTTTCTTGAGGTTCAAACTGAAAGAGACTAGAGCTTATGTATCTACCTGGAGTGTATGCTAGTTGACTAAGTGATAGTTAACTAAGTCAAATAATAATATTTATTAACATATCAGGGATTTGAACCAATATTCCCTCTAAAATCTATTCTGAATGTGTGGACTGGACAGCAGGTTGAATTTGCCCCCAGTCTGAATGTGTGGACTGGACAGCAGGTTGAATTTGCCCCCAGTCTGAATGTGTGGACTGGACAGCAGGTTGAATTTGTCTCCAGTCTGAATGAGCAAATTACAATGTAATTTCATAGATGTCTACTTTATACATACGCACTTTATAGATACTTTATAGATACACACTTTAGGATCTAATTTTTGTATGTGTACAGTGTGTGGGCTAACATAATTTTCACTCATATCTCTGTTTTATTTCATATATTTGTTTTCAAACCACAGAGTAATGATTTTTTGTTATAATTCTTTTAGGACTCTACTCAAGCGCCATAATTCTGCAGAGAATTTGACTAATTTAAGCAGAGAGAAAGCACAAGGTATATAATTTAAATATTTTGAAATAGTGAAGACTCTAAAGATAGTCTTAAATAAAAACTTATCTTTCATAGACTGAAATATTGTATAGTTGATTCCATATAATGTTATTGGTGAGTTCACGCATTTGTTTCTAAAAGTATGAACCTGCGGACCCAATGAAAATGATTTTAGGATTCAGCGATCAAGGGAGGTATCATGGGAAAAAAGATATGATGATTAGAAAGCTGATATGGCTGTATTCAAGATGTATTGCAGTCATATGGACTGTTGGTCAACAATGATACCACCAAATTGTTGCAGGTTTTAATGTGATTTGAGGTTAAAAAAAAAAAAACTTTTGTACTGCATGTTTTCCTATGAAGGAGTGCAAGGAAGCTTTCTATGAGCTGTGGAAATAAAGGCTGCTTTGCCATTGCAGATGCCTCGACATGTACAGGAAGAATTTTGATTATACATCTGAAAGAAAAAAATCCTGTCCCAACCATGGATTGAACCCGGGACCTCAAGGGTCTGAGAACTGCATTCTAACCACATGGCCATGCACTCTGTGATTTGAGGTCTACATATAAAATGGTGGAACATACTTTTTACAAATACACATAGGCTGCCCTCAGAGTAGGAAGTTTTTTTCTCACAGCACAGAACTGCATACTGCTAAAAGTTGGGAGTCTTCTAGGTATGAATAAAAGCCTTATTGTGTATAGGAAACAAATAAGAGCTTCATTGTTCATAATGCCTGGGAATCAAAACAAACCAAATAAACTGCTGATACTAACATTGGGATGAAATATATATATATATATATATCTTTTGTCTTTTGAAAGTCTGCCATTGCCAAGCTATTTTACATTTGACTTCTGTAATATTTTATCCGATGTTATCAAGATACTACAAATTTATCTTTTGATGTTGTGTATTTATTATCTGTTGTAGTAAACATGTTTAATAAAACCAATGATGCTGAGCTCAATGTGGAGACATTAGTCATTGCTGCTGATAACGTGATAGATGTACACATAGTTGAGGGAGCTGACCCTATTCAAAAGGAAACAGGAGATAATTTGCAAGATTCTGGTGTAGAACATGTGAGCACAAGCCAAGCAGGCGTTTTACAAAAGTAAGAGTATTTTGTTGAGTGTTTTTGTGATATTGATTTCTGATCTAACTCTTCATTTGGGTTTGTTTTTCTTCTTCTTCTTCTTTACTTCCTCTTTTACCCTTTACGGGTGTCGAGGGAGATACAATCTTCGTGTTCTCGCTTTTCTGGCAGCTTCCGATAACGTTATTTGGTGTTCGTGTAATGTCTCTTTGATGTTGTAGATCCAGCATACTGTAGGTCTACCCTTGGCTCATCTTTCTGCTTCTCCTCTCTTCATATATGCTTTATAAACTAATGAATCACACGGCATTCTTGCCTGATGACCAAACCATTGTATCTGTTGGTTTTGTATGTATTGTAGAATTGATATGACACCCACTCTTTCTCTTATGACATTGTTTCTAATTCTGTGTCTTCTGGTCACTACTGTGGCTTTTCTCAGACATCTCATCTCTGTTGTAACCAGTTGTCTCTTATGTTTTGTTATTAAGGAACATGTTTGACATTGGTAGAACAGGGTTGGAATGAAGATACTTTTGATAAGATGTCTCCACTTGAAATTTGGGTTTGTTTTTAGTGTTTTAAAAATACTTGTTTATTTCATTCTCAAACTCCCACCGGATCTCTCTTAAAGCAGGACAATGGTCTTACAGGATTTCCAGCAGGCTGTGATGTAGTCCAGAGAATGGGAATGTGTTATATTGCAGTTTTATTTGCACTAGTGATATGACACATCCGACTTCAGTGGATTCTATTTAAAAGACATTTGTCAAAGTTTGCAGCATGCTGTGATATCAGCATCAATGAAGATATACACTTATTTTTTTTCTTGTAGTACACATGCTAACCATTTTCAGTTGTAATATATTTTGTGTGTTTTGTTGTTTCAGTGCTCAAGAAAAAAAATAATTACAATTCTAAGCATACACATTCCATCTCATAACTTCTAGTTCTTAAAAAAAAGTAATTTTATTCTTGACTGTACAGTTAAAAACAATTTTGTTCACTTGAAAATGTATTAAAAATCACAATCAGTCCATTTAATTGACTTTTGTTGTGAAATAAATTGTTTTACTTCTTTCGTGTTTTATTTTGTGATTTCTAAGCAGTATTTAAATATGGTCATCATTGACTACGATGGACAAACAACATGTATATTTGTGCAGAAACTCTCTAACATAATAATTGTTCTAAAATAATGACACCATAAGGCCATAATTATATAAATTTCTTTAATTATTTCAGATAGTATGCACCCTCTTGTTGATTTTGTTGTTTCAGGCGGCCACAGACAGCTCCAAGTACATTCAGCAGTGAAGAAACTCTGACTGTACCACAAGACTTCAATACAGCTATGATTGAGGTTTACCTTAGTTATTAATGGTTTTGTTATGCAGTTAATTCAGTTCAATATTTTTTTGTTTTTATTAATTTATAATTTTGTTCTTTCAATGCAAGAAAGAAATTATTAGAATGTGTAATGTTTAGGGGGGTTCCATTATATTTATCATTTCTGCTTCTTATAGTCCAGAGTAAAGTAAGTAAAGTAACCCATAGCATTTATTAATGCCGTAGGGGTGTGAGATGTTAGCGATCTCACATTTCACAGGCTCTGCAAATGAAGGCGGTAGCCATCTCCTCTCCCTCGCAGTCTTTACTTCCCGGATTAATCCGGTACCCATTTAAGGCTGGGTCGACCTGGGAGCCGTTGCGATCTGAAAACATTTCCGTCTCAACTGGGGAATGAACCCAGGACCACTCATATGCGAAGCCAGTGCGCTAACCACTGCGCTAACGCGGCTCCCATCTTATAGTCCATACAATGTGGCGATTATCATATTTGTCACATCCTTCTGGCTTGTATTCTGCCAATAGTTTCTGATACCAATGTTCTCAATGTTCTGCCACAATGCCATTTTATCTAGCATCTTCTTACCCTACTCCAATCGCTCTTCAACTTGTTGTTATGATGTCCTTTACCTTTCCCCTTCTCAACTAATTTTCAAAGAATATGGACTATCTTCTTCCGATTTCAGTGAACAGCTCTTTTTTAATTAACATCTTTCAAAATATCTACACATTGTTTTCATTTGAAAACTATTTCTTGCAAATCTAACACTATTACACTCAACCACTCTTTAATTTCTTGCAAATCTAACACTATTACACTCAACCACTCTTTAACGTAACAGAATATCAATCCAAGAAGTTAAGATCCTTTTATAGACAGTTTTTATGTTTATGTTAACACTTTGAAACATGTGGAAAAGCAACCTGACTATTGCTGTTAAGGTCAAATTATGTAAATCAATACTAGGAAACTGCGTGAAACGTAACAACAATTAGACTTACGTAACACAAATTTATATATCACTTCAATGAGACACGACAGACTATAGCTAAAACTAGTAGGTAATGATGAGCACACAAGAAATCATAAAAATTACAATACACAAACCACATTCAATGTTTCAACTGAAAGGTCTTTATCAAGACACAAACAAAACATCAAAAGATGACGAATGGACAAATTATCACAACATCCAACGGAAATATGGAAATGCGATGCCCTTTCCCTTTCTGACCTTCCGGCATCTCATTTCCATATTGTTGTTGTTACCATCAACATTTTTGTTAGATTTAAAGATCCCATATTTGTTTATTTCTGGTGTATAGATAAATTAGCTGAATGGAATGTAATACAGCAAAACAAAGGTATACATGAAGGCTGATATAATGTAATGTAGATTCAATCATTTTGTCCCTGCTACCATTGTTAGCTTCTGTGACTGGCTTTGCGAGCAGATAGAAGTATTTGTGCGCAAACATATCTCATAGAGCAAGCCAGTTGGCTTTTCATTGTGAAGTCTAGTGGTTTGGCCACATTATAAGAATGCATCACGAAAAGTTGCCTGTACAAGCATATAACCAAATGAGATCAGGGTACAAAGCCAGAGGAAGACCACAAAAAAGATGGATAGAAAACATCAGGGACATCCTGAACAGACACGGTCATAGCACAGCCGAGGCCACAAATATGGCTTTAGAACACAAGCTCGAGCTCCAATCACCCCTACGCTTAATGGCAAGAGTGGATCACAAACCACCTGGGGAAAGACAATAGACAATAGACCATTGTTATTGTTTCAATCCCCAGTAATTATGAGTGATTAGCTCTTACTTCCTATGTGCAATGGGGTAGTTTCTCCAGCGCTTTGTTTCATACCCAGAAGACTCCAACTCTCAGCTGTGTGCAACATTTTGAAACGATGTCTTCTACTCAGATATAGTAACAAACAGTTGGCACTATAAAGTGATAGTTGTCAGTGCCCAAAATTAGAGCCAAGAATAGTAACACTGTGACCTGTTGTAAGATGTGATTAAGGAATGTTTGGTGTTGTGTTGGCTATACCATCCTGTAGGAAATCAGTCACTCAAAAATGTCATATTTGGGAAGTTGTGATAACACAAAGGATATAAGATAAAAAAATGTTATGTTTTCTGAAAAGCTAATAAATAAATGATAAGAAATAATAAATCTAAATGAAATAAAAGTACGACATTTTTTTATGCTGTGGCAACAATGGTGCCTTTATCAAGAAACAATCTCAACAGAAATTTTGAATTAAAAATTATAATCGAAAATCTAAAACAGCCAATAATTTATATTTTCTGACTTCCTGTTCCTGTCCTTCTGGCATCTCACTTCCATATTTCGGTTGGACACATTTATGTGTTGTGATCATTTATATTTGTCATCTTTTGATGTTTTGTGCGTATCTTTTGGTGGAAATGTTGATAATGTTTTGTGTATTATAATTTGTATGTTTTCTTGTTTGCACATCATAACTACCTAGTTTTAGTGATAGTCCATTGTGTTTAAGTGGAACATTCTAAAAACCTGTGTTTTACGTAAGTACTATTGTTGTTAAGTTTCACGCAGTATTACCTTATATTGATTGTCATATTTTTTAATGTTACCGTAGTTTGTTTTGTGAACTGTAAAACTTTTTACATTGTATTTTTGTCATGACCTATTAAAACAACAATTAGATACATTTTGTTCTCTGGACTGCATGTGCTCTCCTTAAGAAAAGACTGATAATACCATGGGCACCATGACAAGATTAATCACAATTGGAAAAGCAGGATCACCACCTATGTTAAAATTAACATATAAATCTTTAGTTTTGTCAATATTTCTACATGGCTGTGAGACCTGGACTGTAACTGTGGACAGCTGCAGATCTATAATTCCTTGCAAAAGAACAGGAGCAGAGAAAACAATAAAGGCATTTGAAAACAATGATATATGCATGTGTTTGGTATATGTTACTGACAACATAAGACCAATGTGTTTGTGCATGATAGAATTAATGTATTAGTGTGTAAATAAGAACCACTGTTTACAGTCATGAAACTTCCTAAATTCCGGTGGTGCAGCACATGATGAGATATGCCTCAATGACAAAAAGACGTTCTTCCAGATATGTGGAAGGGGAATGGATGAAGACAAAGAGGACATAATAAGACATGGCTGGATAATATCAAGGACTGCATAGGTGCGAAGTTTCCAAAATCATCAGTGTGGTAGAGAATAGAGATGTGGGCGGAACTTTCCACATCAAGTGTCTCAATGAGACACCCCTATGACCCTGATGGGTTATGGGTTTTTATTATTATAGATCCTGCTGACTGGCAGGTATTTTTGACCAAACACAAAAGAAGAAACAGAATAACAGTGAAATAGTTCATGTAAAATTTAGAATTATTTTAATGAAAATGTAGTTATCTACATGAATAATTATTGTATTATCTAAAACATTCAATTTATATTTATTTGAATTTAATCTTGTGCAAGTAAAGAATAATTGTTTCCATTCAATAAATAAATAAATAACAGATCAGAGAACAGAAGCGACTTCTAGATAAAGCAAAGAAACAGATGCGTGCTCAGGAAGATTCTCATGGGCTGGTAGAAATTAAAGATCAGCTAGAAGTAAGTTATTCCAGTTTTTCTTTTCTTCTTCTGCATTCATGTTTAAACTTCTCCTACTATACCAGAGAATAGAATGTGTTGTATCATGGTTTACAGTATGGCTGTGATATTTGTGCCTTTCAAACTGACACATCTAAGTGTTCAAACACACACCTCTAAAAACTGAAACATAACATTGAAATCAAGAAAAAAATAGAACACTTCTTTTGTCTATGGAAAATCCTACAGCAAAGTTAGTGGTTTTTTCCATAGAAGTCCATCATTTGGTAACATTTCCTGATATAATGTAAATTATCACTGCCTTTCAAAATTCCTGCCAATCTTCAAGCTTCTATGAGTGTCAAGTTCAGGTGGTCTTTGATATCTTGAACCATTCTTCAAGCTTCTATGAGTGTCATGTTCAGGTGGTCTTTGATATCTTGAACCATTCTTCAAGCTTCTATGAGGGTCAAGTTCAGGTGGTCTTTGATATCTTGAGCCAATCTCAAAATGCAGTGTGTGGGCTTCAGTAGCCAGCATTGCAAAATATATCATGAACCCTGCATAAAGGTAAATGATGTAACATTAAAAGTGGTGTATAAATACCTTGGCAGTATACTATCACAAAATACCACTATTGATGTTGAAGTATATATTAGGATGTCCAAATCAAGGAGCACTTTTGGCATACTTTATGCAATCATATTGCATAGAAAAGACATTATCCTACAGACAAAGCTGAAGGTTTATGGATAACTTAAACTTCCAGTCCCCTATGCGCTAACTTCAGCGCTAAAGGAAAATGAATGAATGTAAAATTTCCAGTGCTGGTCTATGCTGGTGAAACATGGACTGTTTATAAGCCTTGCATGAGGTATATTCATCACTTCCGCACAATCTTTCTTAGAAAAGTCATGAACATCAAATGATAAGATAAGATTCTGTATACTTCTGTTCTTGAAAGAGCTGGTATCCTTAGCATTGATACTATTCTGATTCAGACACAATATTTCATCGGGTCATGTAATATCTATGCCAGATCACTGTCTACAAAAATACCTTTTTCTATTGAAGGGTACCATGTAGCTCTGTTCCATGCAGCATCTTTTATGTATTGTGGTTTATGCCAAAGACTTTCAGTGAGATTTTTAACGTCCAAGTAATGTTTCTTTTGTCCATCCTAAGGGCACATGCCTTTCTTCATCTCAAATCAAAGACATAACCAAAGATTTATATAAGTTGATCTTAACAATGGTTGTGATCCTGCTTTTCCAAATGGTGGTTAATCTTGTCATGAATTACTGGTAATTCATAAAGTATACCAGTATACTTGAAACCCAATACAACAAATACATTAAATGCTGATAAGTAGGTTGATACGCAAGTAGGTTGATAAGTAGTTTTATTCTCAGTGAATATACTGCTATACTTTAAACCCAATACAGCAAACTGATTAAATATTGAGAATGACGTGAGGTTGACATTACAGATCTTAACCACAAATTTTGAAGCTTATTGATGCGTTACAATTTTAATTTCATAAAATATGTTAGAAGTTACTAAAAGTGAAAATGAAAGTTACTATGAACATAGATATATTGATTGAGATACAGGCAATAACACACGCACATTGCATAAGTATGTAAATTCCTTGAGAACTACAAAAATGTAGGTAGATCCCATGACAGCAACCTGTCATTGGGGATGAAGATAACTCTTCATGTACTAAGACGCAGCAACTATTATTGGGTGACCAGTTCTCTTCTTTGCTGTGTGTACCTTGTTTAGATCATGCGTCAAGTACACATTTACAGATGGGTCGACTGGAGGAGCAGTTGTATCAGGCAAGAAATCATGACATCGAGTTTTATTTCAGTTTTTATTTTCAATTTTTTTTTAACCTGGCACGCTGTAACTTGGTGACAGTACGTAAGCTCACTATTAACTAGACTAGAACTTGATGACAGCACGTACGCTCACTATCAACTAGACTAGAACTTGATGACAGCACGTAAGCTCACTATCAACTAGGCTAGAACTTGATAACAGTACATAAGCTCACTATCAACTAGGCTAGAACTTGATGACAGCACGTAAGCTCACTATCAACTAGACTAGAACTTGATGACAGTACGTAAGCTCACTTTCAACTAGGCTAGAACGTGATGACAGTGCGTAAGCTCACTATCAACTAGGCTAGAACTTGATGACAGTGCATAAGCTCACTATCAACTAGGCTAGAACTTGATGACAGTACATAAGCTCACTATGAACTAGGCTAGAACTTGATGACAGTGCATAAGCTCACTATCAACTAGACTAGAACTTGATGACAGTGCATAAGCTCACTATCAACTAGGCTAGAACTTGATGACAGTACGTAAGCTCACTATCAACTATACTAGAACTTGATGACAGTACGTAAGCTCACTATCAACTAGGCTAGAACTTGATGACAGTACATAAGCTCACTATCATCTAGGCTAGAACTTGATGACAGTAAGTAAGCTCACTATCAACTAGGCTAGAACTTGATGACAGTGCATAAGGTCACTATGAACTAGGCTAGAACGTGATGACAGTACGTAAGCTCACTATGAACTAGGCTAGAACTTGATGACAGTGCGTAAGCTCACTATCAACTAGCCTAGAACTTGATGACAGTGCGTAAGCTCACTATGAACTAGGCTAGAACTTGATGACAGTGCATAAGGTCACTATGAACTAGGCTAGAACTTGATGACAGTACGTAAGCTCACTATGAACTAGGCTAGAACTTGATGACAGTGCGTACGCTCACTATCAACTAGGCTAGAACTTGATGACAGTGCATAAGCTCACTATCAACTAGGCTAGAACTTGATGACAGTACATAAGCTCACTATCAACTAGGCTAGAACTTGATGACAGTGCATAAGCTCACTATCAACTAGGCTAGAACTTGATGACAGTACGTAAGCTCACTATCAACTAGGCTAGAACTTGATGACAGTGCGTACGCTCACTATCATCTAGATTAGAACCTGACATGCTGTAACCTGATGACAGTACGTAAGCTCACTATCAACTAGGCAACAATGCTCCTCATTAAGTATATATTTAACACAAGAATAATCTGCCATTAGGTATTTGCTCTATAAAGACCATTAGGCTTTTGGTTTTTTTTAAACATAAATAGACACAAAGTTGTCTCATACTGAAACAATCATTTTATAACTTTTTAGGTTGTGAACATTCCAGCTGCACATGACCTTGACATTCCGGCACTTATTCATGAAGCCAAAATGCTTATAGAAACTGAAACAAATAAACAACAGAAGATTAGACCATTGAAAGAGATGAGAAGTAAGTGTACTCATCATGATAAAAATATGTGTAGTTAAATAATATTAAATTGTCATTATTTGTTTGATCTTCAAGACAATTGAAGCAGAAATGGAACACTAGATTCTTCTGATGTTTGCATACTCCTTCCATTTTTATCTTGTGACATTAGAAGAACCTTAAGAACTTTTCTCAAACAGTTCTTCTGGCATTTCTATGAAGTAGGCTAAACCTGTGTTTGATACTTGTAGGAGAGGGTTAATGTCATCATCACGTCAAGCCGCTGTCTTCGCCGTGTCATCATCATCATCAATGTCATAATCCTTCAGGGTTGTAGGGATGACACTTTGAAAATATCAACACAAAAATGCCACTGTGTCTCTTTGTTATCAGTTCCTTATAAGAGAGTGGAGAAACTCATTCCTGCTCAGTTTTTAATATCTTCAATCCAGACTTTTCTGTGTTCTCCTCTCACCCTCAACTGTCCTCTGCAGGACAGTCCTGGAAATAGAATTATGCTAGAATTATATGAAGAATTCTCCTGGAAAGTGAATTATGCATCACCAAACATGTATGCAGGATTCCAATAATCAGAGCAATAGTTAAGCCAGGGTTTCTCAAAGAGGGCATAAATGCCCCCTTGGGAGATGGTGACAGACCTCAAGAGTGGGGAAGGGCAATATAGCCTGGTTAAGGGGGTGGCACGGAGGTGTTGTAGGGTAAAGTGAATGGGGACAAAAGAGCTTTAGGGAACAATAAACACATGGAATGACAAACAAGGAATAACTACTTTTGATGTACAATAAGATAAGAGACGCACACAATTTTGAAAACAGGTCACACAAAAATTCTCTGAAAATGTAGAATTGGTTGTTTTTTTAGGTAACCCACTCTCTCTGCTGAAGATGTATCTACTTTCAGATTTGGAGTATTGTTCTATAAAATCTATTTAAAATGGGTAGTGAGAGAAAAGAGGTTGAGAAAACTGAATTAAACAAACAAAACTGATATGGCTCGGATATGTCATTAGGTATAGTTCACTATCTAAAACAATCTTACAGAAACAATCTTACAGAAACAATCTTACAGAAACAATCTTACAGAAACAGTAAAGGGTGGAAAAAAGCAGTGGGGATCAGAGAAAATCATGCAATTGGAACATAAAAAATAGACAGGGCTTGAATTCTATACATTTAATTGCACCACAGATAGACAACAGGAGAAAATTGAGATTTCTATGTAACAGTGCAGTTCCCCTACAACTCTAGAGATTTATATAGTTTTCTGCTTTACGCTTCTTCTCATCAACCTGCTTGCCATAACTCTTTGCCATTCTTCCAACTTCTACGCCTTCAGCACTTATATAGTTAGTGATGATGATGGTTTTGTAGATGCTTATACCCTGACAGTGTCCTTTCTTTCTAGGCTTGGCTTCATGTCCATAGATTCTCTCGCCATGATACTTTGACTAATACTCTTGGTACTTCCTCTTCTGATAGAGTTAAACTTGTCCTCACTTTTCATTCCCATAACTCTACTGTCCTTAGAATCTTGTTCAAATATTATTCCATTCTCTAGTCTGATCCTCGAACTCATACGATCTTCCAAGGATTTCTTCTGGTTGCCTATAGATGTAACAAAAATCTTAATGACATCTTGGTCCACAATCACCTCAGGACTAATGTTTCAGACCATTTTGCTGCAGTTTGTTGCAGATTCCAGCACTGCTACACATGCTCCTATGTAGTGCAGATCCGCTCCACTTCATTTCCTAAGGCCACTTTCATTATCGATGATGCCTTCATATGTGAATCCCATAACATCATTTATGTTATCATTTGTAAACAATGTGACAATAAATATATAGGTGAAACTGGCAAAAAATACTAAGTGACAATTTCTGTTAACATATTCATTCTATTAACCACAGAACACCTACTCATGTTGCTATACATTTCAATGGAACTGATGATCTTGGTGTCAATGATATTTTTTGGTCACTGCGTTAAGATTATGCACCACTGAGGATAGAGCAAAATATAGCATAAAAAGTTGCTATATGTTGCAGTTTGGTCTTAATACTGATCATTCATTTAAATTTGGGGTGTGGTCTTTGTTGAGTTGTTGTTCATGTTGTTTTCAGGCATAGTTGTTTTATTTCATTTTCATTCCCCATATTTTTTTAATATGTGTCTTTATGACAATACTTGCGTATACGTATGTCATTGTTACCTTGGATGTTCTGCTATTAAATGTCTGCCATCTAATGCTGTTGTGATAGTGTTATTATTTGACTGCTTGTTCACTGTTTTTCTTGTTTCTTCTTGAAAGAGTCCTTAAGGTTGAAATGTTTAAACTGTCTTGTATACCTATTTATATTTTTTCCCACCAATAACTTATTAGGGTGAGCATTCATTGAAAAGCTATTGACCTTGAGTTTCACATAAATACTATTGTTATACAGTTTTACGGCAGTCTCACTATTATCAATTGTCATACAACCCTAGAGGGTTCTTTGGTATACTTATTATTATTAATTTGACATTCAGATTAGAGATTAATAGTTCTGTATTTGATTTAATTTTCTTTGATTTCCCCAACACATTAAATTTGTTTTTGTTTTGCCTTTTTTAAAATTCTGATATCTCTGTGTGTTCCTTCCACACTGTCTTGTGCTGTCAAGTTTATGTCTGGCATATATTCATAAATTTTTTTAATAAAACTTGTATACAATTTTAATGTTTGCTGTCCACCTTATTCTTTGCTATTTAGTTTTATTGTTGTTTTTTTTCAGCAGATCATATACAAACACCTGCAGAAAAGGCTTTACAAGCTGGTAGAAAATATGTGATTTTACCAAAAATGTAAGTCTTTTATCACAAGTAAACACTGGTAAAAATATTACATAACAACACTCTTAAATATTTTATATTATTTAAAATTGTATGTTAATTTTAAATCAGAAATACAGGTGGGAAACATCACAAGATGGACAGGATACAGTTCAGAAGAGTGCACCACAAAAGTAAAAGACAGAGGAGGGATGTTGCAGCCAACCTTCATGGGCAAGACTGCATTTGATGATGACATTAATTTTTTTTAAAACCAAGTTATATTCGCATTATCTGAACTATATCCTATATTACGCATGTGTTTGCATCTTGGGGTCTCACCAATGACCCACTAGACAAACCACCCATGCAACACAAAACCTTAGTAGATGACATGCCGTTATATTGAGGTTCTCTTATGGAAGCTTTGTAGCATATCAACTATACAATTATAGACCATCTGAGTAGAAGACTTCTTCAATAGGCATTGCACTAAGCCAAAAGCTGATGTCTCCTGGGTATGAAAGAAAGCTCTGAAAAAAAACCACTCCACTGCACATAGGAAGTAAGAGCTAATCGCTCGCAATTCCTGGGGCACACAAACAAACAAACAATATTGTGTATTATTTATAATTTATTTCATTGCTTTCTTCTAATGAGCAGAAAAAGTAAAAAACGTATACGAAAAATGGACATTGTGAAGTTAGAAGCAGTTGAGAAAATGCTAATGGCTAAACCAGCAAAGAATCTACTGAGGTGTCAGTCTATGCCAAAACTGAACAAAGTCATTGAAAGAGAAATGAGGGTTCCTTGGTAAGATTCATGTGTTTCTTTCACTATATACTTGTGTGTTAGCTTACAGTTTCATGTATTTAGTCTTGTATAGACATTGTAAGTCTTGTATGTCTCCATGGATGTGGAGGAAAAAGTAAGTCATCTCAAGAACGTTACAAAATCACATAATTAACATCTGACTGAGTCTTTAAGTGTGCTTACTCTTGGATAGCTGCTGGAATGGAGAGCAGAGCACTAATGGGAATGTCCTGTGCACCATGAACCTAGTTTCTAATCAAGATTATGTTATGTTTGTGTTTTTTCCTATGAGGATTCAATGAAGGTGCAGGTATGCTGGGAAGTTCATCTGATTTGCATGAACAATCTCCATCTGCCAAAAAAACTACTACCGGTATATCATCATCATCAGGTGCCATGCCAGGTGGCGTAGGCAGTCATGGCTCTCCACAGCTCTCTGTCCACAGTATCATGTATCAAAGTCATTGTTTCTTTGCCGTGCCAGGTTGTCAAACTGTCTAACATTTTCTCACGTTGTCGCCCTCTGTCTCTGGTGCCCTCAATCCTGCCTGTTGTGACTATGTTCTCCAAACCTGCCTGTCTCATTAAGTGGCCAAAAAAGAAGATTGCCTTTTTCTTATATTGTTGATTATATATATTGATTATATTGTAAGGTCCGTTTCGCATTTAACTCTTTTAACACCTCTAAATTAGTTTTTCTGGCAGTCAATGGTATTCTCAGCATTCTTCTGTAGAACCACATCTCTGTTGCGTCCAATCTCCCACTTTCCAGTTTGTTTATTGTCCAAGACTCGCACCCATATGTTAGTATAGGGGTTCACCTCTCTCACCAAAACAAAAAGCCGGTCATATCAAAATAGATGGAGAGCTCTTGAAAGAAGACAAACAACCCACATACCTCGGAGTTACTTTTGATGATAAACTGACATGGAAGCAGCACATAAACAAAGCAACAACAAAAGCCAGGAGGAAGTTAGCTATCCTGAGAAAACTAAGTGGAACCACATGGGGAGCCAGTGGGAATATACTCAGTAAAGTGTACCAGCAAGGCATAAGACCACACCTGGAATATGGTTCAGCTGCGTGGTGTCCTGCATCAAACACCACATTACAAGATCTAGATAAAGTGCAAAACCAGGCATTTAGAATAATGTTGGGAGCAATGAAATCAACACCCATAGCAGAGATGCAGAAAATGGGAAGAATGCAAACACTTGGTGAACGCAGAGACACAAAAGTACTAATTCAGGCAGAAAAGTTTCAGTGTATGCCAAGTCATCCAATGAAGGAAAGATTCCAAAATCTAGCAATGGGACGACTGAAAAGAAGCAGCTTTATCCATCAAGCTAAACGACTCCGCAGACAACTTACAGACCTACCTGAAGTTGACAGCCCCTTAAGGCCTGTACCAGAACAAACCCCGTGGAGTGAAAGACATGGAATGCCAATATACATTCAGACCCATGTGAAAGGAATACTAAGCGTGGACGAACAGAACAGTGTGCAGTGAAGGACAGTCACCCTCAGTTTCCTGGATGAGGAATATCCACAAGATATATGGGTCAGAGTATACACAGATGGGTCAGCACAGAATGCCGTGAGGAATGGAGGTGCAGGTGTATATATAGAATATCCACACAAGCCTAGAAATACAATCAGAACACCGACAGGAAAATTCTGCAATAATTATGATGCAGAAATCCAGGCAATTAGTGTGGCAGCTAAAAATCTGCTGAACTCCAATTCTGACCTACAGCCTGTGGTATTCCTGACAGATGCAAGGTCAATGCTTCAAGCTCTCCAGTTGAAAAACTAACAGACTTGAAAAAACTACTTAGCGAATTTTCTTACCATTATATGGTAACCATACAGTGGATACCCTCTCACTGTGGAATACCAGGAAATGAAAAAGCAGACCAACTGGCTAAGGAAGGTGCTGCCGAAGACAAACCAGATATACCAATCACCTACCATCAGAAAAAACAGAGGATCAAGTCAATAAGAAAGCCACAAACACCAACACAAGATGACTATCACATTATGAACAGACCAGAACAAGTTATAATTCTACGTCTCAGAACAGGACACAACCGACTCTGCAGTCACATGTATACAAAGTTCAAGATTGGCAACACAGCCATGTGGACAGGCAGCACAGAGTGCCAAACATATACTTCAAGAGTGTTCTGAGCATGAAACGCTGAGGCAGACATATTGGCCAGAGAAAACAACACTGGAATCAAAGCTCTATGGGACACTGTATGAACTACAAAAGACAGTGAGTTTTATTCAGGAGACAGAATTACAGATATAGACATGTTTCAAGTGAACAAAAGAAGAAGAAGAAGAAGAATCTATCTACGTGTCTCAGACAGAAGACAGACGTAAACTATAATATGTTTCCTCAACGCCGAATAGGCCTATGATGCTGAAACATAAGTATGTATGTATGTGGTATATTAGCATGCATGTGTATATGTATGTAAGCATGTGTAGAGACCAGAGCTCTCTAATTCAAGTGATGTGTTGCTACTGTGTGTAATTCTTGCATGAGACCCAGGGTCAATCCCTCTTTAAGGGTTTATCACTTATAAAAGTAACTATGTGTATGTTCTTTTATCTTTAGGAAAATACGCAGCTACAAAGCTAGTATTCCTGACCTATTGAACTTTGAAGAATACAAAACTAGAAAAAGAATGCCGTAAGTTGTTTGCTGTGTGGAGATGTTTTAGCATATGGTTATTTTTAACATCTCTAATGTTTCTCATCATCCTTATATTTCTCATGTTTTATTATCATTTTCCACCGAAGACGGATGTGTCGAGCCATTGGTGCAAATAAAACGACGACACAATGCATTTCCATTCTCTGGATTACATCTAGCTGGAAATCTAGTAGGAAAATGGTCTTGCAACGAGAGAGATCCAGCAGGGATTTGAGAATGATCACTGAAGAATCTCTTTTGTGTATCACAGAATTATTGTTTGTCTCAATGTCTATTTTTTTCAACATTTTATCTTTATTTGTGTGTGTCTCAACGTCTTTATTTTACTCAACACCTTTGTATGTATGTGTCTCAACATCTTTATTTTACTCAACACCTTTGTATGTATGTGTCTCAACATTTTTATTTTACTCAACACCTTTGTATGTATGTGTCTCAACATCTTTATTTTACTCAACACCTCTGTATGTATGTGTCTCAACATCTTTATTTTACTCAACACCTCTGTAAATATGTGTCTCAACATCTTTATTTTACTCAACACCTCTGTAAATATGTGTCTCAACATCTTTATTTTACTCAACACCTCTGTATGTATGTGTCTCAACATCTTTATTTTACTCAACACCTCTGTAAATATGTGTCTCCACATCTTTATTTTACTCAACACCTATGTATGTATGTGTCTCAACATCTTTATTTTACTCAACACCTCTGTATATATATGTCTCAACATCTTTATTTTACTCAACACCTCTGTATGTATGTATCTCAACATCTTTATTTTACTCAACACCTCTGAATGTATGTATCTCAACATCTTTATTTTACTCAACACCTCTGTATATATATGTCTCAACATCTTTATTTTACTCAACACCTCTGTATGTATGTATCTCAACATCTTTATTTTACTCAACACCTCTGTATGTATGTATCTCAATATCTTTATTTTACTCAACTCCTCTGTATATATGTGTCTCAACATCTTTATTTTACTCAACACCTCTGTATATATGTGTCTCAACATCTTTATTTTACTCATCACCTCTGTATATATGTGTCTCAACATCTTTATTTTACTCAACACATCTGTATATATGTGTCTCAATGTCTTTATTTTACTCAACACCTCTGTATGTATGTATCTCAATGTCTTATTTTACTCAACACCTCTGTATGTATGTATCTCAATGTCTTTATTTTACTCAACACCTCTGTATATATGTGTCTCAACATCTTTGTTTTACTCAACACCTCTGTATATATGTGTCTCAATGTCTTTATTTTACTCAACACCTCTGTAAATATGTGTCTCAACACCTCTGTATGTATGTGTCTCAACATCTTTAATTTACTCAACACCTCTGTATATATGTGTCTCAACATCTTTATTTTACTCAACACCTCTGTAAATATGTGTCTCAACATCTTTATTTTACTCAACACCTCTGTAAATATGTGTCTCAACATCTTTATTTTACTCAACACCTCTGTAAATATGTGTCTCAACATCTTTATTTTACTCAACACCTCTGTAAATATGTGTCTCAACATCTTTATTTTACTCAACACCTCTGTAAATATGTGTCTCAACATCTTTATTTTACTCAACACCTCTGTAAATATGTGTCTCAACATCTTTATTTTACTCAACACCTCTGTAAATATGTGTCTCAACATCTTTATTTTACTCAACACCTCTGTATGTATGTGTCTCAACATCTTTATTTTACTCAACACCTCTGTAAATATGTGTCTCAACATCTTTATTTTACTCAACACCTCTGTAAATATGTGTCTCAACATCTTTATTTTACTCAACACCTCTGTAAATATGTGTCTCAACATCTTTATTTAACTCAACACTTCTGTAAATATGTGTCTCAACATCTTTATTTTACTCAACACCTCTGTATGTATGTGTCTCAACATCTTTATTTTACTCAACACCTCTGTAAATATGTGTCTCAACATCTTTATTTTACTCAACACCTCTGTAAATATGTGTCTCAACATCTTTATTTTACTCAACACCTCTGTAAATATGTGTCTCAACATCTTTATTTTACTCAACACCTCTGTTAATATGTGTCTCAACATCTTTATTTTACTCAACACCTCTGTAAATATGTGTCTCAACATCTTTATTTTACTCAACACCTCTGTAAATATGTGTCTCAACATCTTTATTTTACTCAACACCTCTGTAAATATGTGTCTCAACATCTTTATTTAACTCAACACCTCTGTAAATATGTGTCTCAACATCTTTATTTTACTCAACACCTCTGTATGTATGTGTCTCAACATCTTTATTTTACTCAACACCTCTGTATGTATGTGTCTCCACATCTTTATTTTGCTCAATTTCTGTATCTGTCTCAGCATCAGAGTGGCAGTAAGAACAACGTATTTCAAAGGTTACATCACATAGTAAAATATAATAATAGAAGTTATTAAAATATATTCTAAATTATTATTTTTTCTTTTCAAGTGTTGAGGAAGATGAGAGGGAGTGGGTTCGAGGAATCTGGAACAAATGGTTTGATCTTGTTTTCCCCCCTACTCCAGAAGAATCAGATGATGAGGATTCTAATGATCAAGACCAGGATATAATTGATAGTACAGAGGAAGCACAACTGTAAGTTCCTATCTGGTATTTACATCTATATATGTGAACATATAGAAGACATTTCGAAACAGCAAACTGAATGAAGAGATTCCATTTTTATATTATTGTCTCATATAGAGTGATTTCTTAACACACAAAAGGAAACAACAAAAGAAAGTGTTGGGCATGCTAAAAGTGGGTAAAGATTATAATTTATGATGGGCAATTATATTTGTATCTTTTTTTTCCTAATTTGCTACTTTTCTGTTTGAAAGTAAAGGAAAGAAATTATCGTTTATTTGAATATGTCTTGTGCTATTTTGCACTGATTCTTTCAGATATTTCCCAGGTGTGTGTTTATTTTTGCTTAGAAATAATTTCTAAAAAATGAAAATGGATTGAATATACTCAATTTAAGGCAGAAATTTGTATCACAAGATAAGCATTGTTCTGGAATCTACTGGGAAAGGGAAGACCTAGAATATTTAGGAGAAAAGAGATGTTGAAAAAAAGCTGTGATACTGCCATCAGAGTTGGATAAAAAAAATATAAGTACCGGGTCAACTGGAGTATTTATGCTCTTATGAAGGCCGATGGCTTGATTGGTTTTCTTAATTTTTTAAAAAATTCTTTTTTTACTGTGCATGGCATGGATTTCATAGACTTAACAAAAGGATTTGACACAGTAAGTAGTAAGGGGCTGTGGAAGATTATGGCAAAATATATTTGTATAAATAAATACATGCTTAGCAGTTGCAGCTAGCAGATTCACTAAACTAACTACTATCTTTAAATCCAAAAATCTAGGAATAAACACCAAGCTAAAGCTATTCAACTCCTGTATTGTCCCAGTATTAATATATGGAAGTGAAAGCTGGAAATCAACTCAAGCAACAGACCAAAAATTAAACAGTTTTGAAAACAAATGTCTCCGGACACTGATAAACATAAAATGAAGCGATTTCATCACAAATATTGATTTAAGAAACAAAGCACACCAAGAATATGTCTAAAATGTCATAAGAAAACACAGATGGAAATACCTGGGTCATGTTTTAAGACTAGATGAAAACAGAATATACCAACACGTCCTTATGTGGACACCTGAGGGTAAAAGAAAACAAGGAAGGCTTAAAGCAACCCAAAAAAAAACAGCATACTTAAAGAAAAGGAAACAATTGGCTGCAAGACCATACAAGAACTAAATCTGCAGGCAGTGGACTGCAACACATGGAGAATCAAAACTTCTGCCCTATGTGCCACCTGTTGCAAGAAAGGAACACAATAACTAGCTAGCTAAATAGTAGAACTGGACTCCTGCAGGGATGAGTGAACAGATATTTAAAATTGAATTAAAAAAATTAAAGGAATGTACAGCTTAACAATCATCTGAAAAGAATTAAACCACCATACACTCCAGAATGCAGACATGCACTCATCATAATGAAACTGTTGACCACCAACATTTTAAATTTCCAGTGATAGACGATATTAGAAAAATGATTCTCCCTCCAGAGTTTGATAAATGAAACACTATATGGAACAAAGCACTAGCTCTCAGATGGACACAAACACAATGGCATTGAGTTACAGGGCACAAGCCCATGAGTCTCTGGATCAGCAAGCAACCATCAGAAAGAATGTTCAACTAGAGAGCAACAGGAACTATCAATATGCATACCTTTTGTCATGTGATAGGGAAGACTGAGCATATATGGGTGTGCTTAGAATGCAATGATATCAGCTCATAACCAAAAACTTACTTTTTTAATGCATGTTTTTGTTAATAACTAAGCCTATATTTTTTTCATATAAAAAAAAAAGAAACCCTAACAATCTCCATATTGTTTCATTATGATATTGTTGTTGTAGCACAGAAACCATCCCTGATATCCTCTCCCAAGATGTGTCTGAAATTGATCCTATCTTGGACTCCCCAGACAACAAAGAGACTTATCAGGTAAACTGTTATTTATTTATTTTTTGAATACAATACCAATGTGTAATGTTTCCAATAAGGATAGTAAAGTGGCCGCTTCAATATGATCTTAAAACATTGCCTACCAGATGCAAGTAACAGCAGCTTGAGGTTCCTTTGAATATGGCAGCATGCTACTCACTGAAACTGGCAATAGTATTTATGATGATGAATTATAATACAATGAATCTATTTATCTATCTGTCTATTCGCTAAACCCTTTATTGCCTTTCAGCATCAGGGGTAGAAGAGTTCTCTGGAGATGGCCCTCGTGTGTGCTAGGTATATTGTGGAATTTGTCGCCTCTTTTATTTCGGTGATACAATGAATCACATTTTAAAATGAGTGAAAATTTTAAGTAATCACCGGAACAGTCTTTCCAACAATATGGTCTGTGATAAATATTGATTTAACAGTAAAATTACTTTTTTCATACTTTTCAAATTCATATTTAAATGGAGAAAGTTTCTTTACCATGGCAACCAGTGATATTGTAACAAAGAGTTATGTTTTACAGCTCAAATAAATTCCAAATAAGATATACTTTTATCGCAGCAATGCTGTAAACCATGGCACAACGCATTCCGTTCTCCGGACTACATCCTGCTAATCTGCAGGAGTTTGAGAACAAACGCAGAAGAATAAGAAGATATACTTTTACTAACACAGTTGTTGGATACCAGAAGTGCTTTCTTTGATGGAGTAAGTGTGTATAATAACATGGGAACTACTTTGAAGAAACTACAACCACCCAGTCTGTAAGTCCACATTTTGAAATCTCTAAATACATGTCCCATGAAATGTAGTGAACAGCCCTCATACCATCACATTACAAATCTTCTCTGGAATTCTGGTTATTGGATCACTTAAGGCTTCAAAGTTTATCATCCATCTGATAGACTAGACACGTGACCAATAGCGATAACTAGGAACGCTTGAAGCTAAACACTCAAAAACATAAGTTGCATGTTTAAAAATCAATAATGTATTCCATTTAACAAGTGTTAAAAGTTATCCTTTTATAAAAGTAACAAGTGTTATCCTTTTTGAAAAGTATAATTAAACAAATAACTTTCTAACAGGCTATTCTTGTAGAGATAGAAAAACTGAGTGAGGCTAGAGAAGGATCACACAAACTCACGGCATTTGACTTTTGCAGACGAGGAGCATTCTATAGAAAGGTAAGAAAAAGTATCTCAGTGCTGGGTGAAGTAGGTCAAACTTTGTACAGCTATAAATGTTTCATATGAAATTTAAATATTTTATTCCTTGTATTTCCTTCTTTTGTTTCTCTTTTACCATAGATCAAGCATTATGGTCATTAAATAATTTCACCATGTAAAGATAAGTCCCATGGCAACAACCTACCATCAAGGATGAAGATAACTCACCATGTAGTAAGCCACAGCCACTATTAGGTGGGGCGGCAAGTTCCCTTCCTTGCTGTGTTTCTTACCTTCCCTAATTCATGCGTCAAGTACCAATTTTACAGCTGGATTAGCTGGTGGAACAGTCGTGTTAGGCGAGAAATTTTATCCAGTTTTTTATTGTCCAGACGTGGTTTCAAACTTGGCACTCTGTAACCTGGTGATAGTAAGCAAGCTCATTATCAACTATGCTACCACACTCTTAAATTTTCCCTTGTAGCATCACAATAAACTTTCTCCAATTCATTTAATCTACATTCATTCTTTGTAGAGTTAATGCTATGGCAGATGATGCAATTTTGTTAATAGATCAGTCACTTAGGTAAGATGAGAAATCTGTCTGGAGTTAAACAGGTGGTAGAGCGATTCCTGAGTGCAATGAGTATGTAAGACAACTTCTACGAGGCGTGTTCAAATGAAAACGGGACTTGTTACACCACGCGTGATAGAGCGCACTGATATTGATGACATTTTGCACTAGTAATGAGTATCCAATAATTTACATACGGTCACGTGTTCATCTTCCCAGCATGCATATGTGCTGCAGAAGACTGTTAACAATATGGCGGGTGTGATTCCGAACCCGTCCAAAGTGAATCAGCGTGCTGTGATCCAGTTTCTTTCATTTGAAGGATGTCAAGCAGTAGACATTCATCGGAGAATGAAGGCAGCATATGGTGACAAATGTTTGTCGAGGACCAGAGTGATGGAGTGGGTGCGTATGTTTAAAGACGGACGTGAGTTAACGGCAGATCTTGCACGGCCAGGTCAGGCGCATATTGTTGCAACAGAAGAAGCCATAGCCGTGCTTGATAAAGCAGTACTGACTGACCGTCGTCGGAGCATTCGTTCGCTTGCAGAAGAATTCCATATGTCAATTGGGACAGCCCACATGGTTGTTCTGAAGAAATTGAACTATCGGAAGGTGTGTTCACAGTGGGTCCCACGGATGTTGACTGACCACCATACGGAAGAACGGATGGGGTGGAGTTTGAACCACCTGATGCGTTACAGGGCAGAGGGTGATGCATTTCTGTTGAGCATTGTGGCAGGTGATGAATCGTGGTGCCACCACTATGAACCGAGCAGCAAAATTGACAGCATGCAATGGAAACATCCAGGTTCACCAAAACCCAAAAAATTCAAGACACAGGTTTCTGCTGGGAAGGTTATGGTGACTGCATTTTTTGACCATGAAGGGCTTTTGTTGACTGATTTTAAGGAACCTGGTGTCAACATCAATGCCGCCCATTATAAAGACACTTTAGACAAGCTGCATAAGGCCATCAAGGCTAAGCGACCAGGCAGACTTTCTCAAGGTGTGATTCTTCTCCACGACAACGCTCGTCCGCACGTTGCAAAAATTGTGCAGGAAACATTGGCAAAGAAGAATTGGGAAGTTCTTCATCACCCAGCCTATAGTCCTGATTTATCCCCGTGTGATTTCCATTTGTTCGGACCGTTGAAGAAAGCACTAAAGGGACAGCGATTCAACAGCGACGCAGACGTGAAGACAGCGGTGACCACATGGTTCAGAGAACAGCCACGCAACTTTTTCTCGGACGGCATTCGACGTCTACCTAAACAGTGGGATGCTTGCCTAAATGCATACGGAGATTTTTTCTGATGAACCCAGGTGCATTCTTATTCACAAGTGGTTGCTTTGTTCAATTCTGTTGAAAATATTAAATTGCGTATGATACTTTTTAAATAAATCCACAAGTCCCGTTTTCATTTGAACACGCCTCGTAGTATGAGAATGTCGATTGATGCTGTTACTTCAGCCCTCCATTGACTCTCACAGATTTACTAGGGAGCCATGCCTGATCATGAGTACATACTTTTAAGTATTAAAATAAGCAGATGTTAATTGGTTGATATCTATAACTACAACTAACCTACTGGACATCACATAGAACTGCAACTTGTGCAGTGAATGTGGTGTAAAAGTTTGTATATAAAATATTTGGTTCAAGATTACCCATAGTATGAGTAAATACAATAGAATCCAAAATAAAACTTGTTTCAACAGAAATGACTTGTCTTCGTAGAATCCTCAGAGTAACAATAAGAGACAGAATCAGAAAAGAAAACATCAGAAGACTAACAAACACAATGCCAATCCTGGATTACATCAGAAGACAACAGTTTTAACATGCTTCCAGACTACCATCAGACAGTGGCCATCAAAAAGCTTTACTATACAGATACGATCGATACAAAACCAGAGGCACACCTTGCAAATGATGGATTGCATAAGTAAAAGAGTCAACAAAAACAAACAAATATGAAGCACTAAAAAAAATCCATCTAAAGAACTCTTTTACCTCTGATGCTGCAAGGCATAAAGAGGTATAAAGTGAAAAGAAAGAAAAGAAAATAGGTGTAAATTATCAATGAATCTTCCGTGTGAATGTACGAGGCGTGTTCAAATGAAAACGGGACTTGTGGATTTATTTAAAAAGTATCATACGCAATTTAATATTTTCAACGGAATTGAACAAAGCAACCACTTGTGAATAAGAATGCACCTGGGTTCATCAGAAAAAATCTCCGTATGCATTTAGGCAAGCATCCCACTGTTTAGGTAGACGTCGAATGCCGTCCGAGAAAAAGTTGCGTGGCTGTTCTCTGAACCATGTGGTCACCGCTGTCTTCACGTCTGCGTCGCTGTTGAAACGCTGTCCCTTTAGTGCTTTCTTCAACGGTCCGAACAAATGGAAATCACACGGGGATAAATCGGGACTATAGGCTGGGTGATGAAGAACTTCCCAATTCTTCTTTGCCAATGTTTCCTGCACAATGTTTGCGATGTGCGGACGAGCGTTGTCGTGGAGAAGAATCACACCTTGAGAAAGTGCCTGGTCGCTTAGCCTTGATGGCCTTATGCAGCTTGTCTAAAGTGTCTTTATAATGGGCGGCATTGATGTTGACACGTCGCAAAAATTGTGCAGGAAACATTGGCAAAGAAGAATTGGGAAGTTCTTCATCACCCAGCCTATAGTCCCGATTTATCCCCGTGTGATTTCCATTTGTTCGGACCGTTGAAAAAAGCACTAAAGGGACAGCGTTTCAACAGCGACGCAGACGTGAAGACAGCGGTGACCACATGGTTCAGAGAACAGCCACGCAACTTTTTCTCGGACGTCATTCGACGTCTACCTAAACAGTGGGATGCTTGCCTAAATGCATACGGAGATTTTTTCTGATGAACCCAGGTGCATTCTTATTCACAAGTGGTTGCTTTGTTCAATTCCGTTGAAAATATTAAATTGCGTATGATACTTTTTAAATAAATCCACAAGTCCCGTTTTCATTTGAACACGCCTCATAGTTAGTTTTTAGTAAAATTTATTTTTAATATTATTGTCTTTACAGATTGGACAGCTGAAGAAAGCAGAGCTGGATCTGGACAGGTGAAGACAGATGTTAAAAGAAGCTAATTACTTTAATGTTTAGGACGAGTAACAGCTGTTATTAGATAAAAATATATAATAATAAGAATTATATATAAGAATTTTAAAATTTAAATAATAAATATGTGATCAATGCTTTATTTCTCCATTACAAAGTCATTGATTCTATTACTGAATTGTGATCATCATCATCAGGTGCCATATCGGCTGGCTTAGGTGATCATGTCTCTCTGTCCACAGTATTATGTATCAAGATCGTTGTTGTTTCCCTGCCGTGCCAGATTGTCAAACTGTCTAATATTTTCTCACATTGTCGCCCTCTATCTCTGTTGCCTTCAATCTTGCCTGTTGTGACTAAGTTCTCCAAATCTGCCTGTCTCATGAAGTGGCCTGCCAAAAAATGAAGATTGTTTTTTTCTTATATTATTGATTAAGGTCCGTTTCGCATTTGACTCTTTCAACACTTCCACATTAGTTTCAACACTCTTTCAACACTTCATGCTGAATTGTAGCTTGATAAATTTTGAAAATATTTTACTCCTAATGATGAGGATGATTGATGATGATAATGAAGTAATCCCTTTAGCTGTGATAATGCAAAATAAGTTAAACAAGTTACTAGAAAAACTTAAGTATAAATAAAAATAGATAAAAAAAAGTATATAAAAAACATACAATAAAACAAAATGGGACATTTTTTCACTAATTGTCCAAATGGGACCTTTTCAAGAATTTAATAATGTTTAAACTAAACAAAACCACACAAAATTGATAACTGAGTTGACCAAGCTGTTTTCCTTACGCTGAAACATTACCCAGTTCTGGTTGTGAAACTCATGTCCATTTAAAGAGAAAATATATGCTTTCAAAATTTTTTCCCACTTTAGCTGTGAGCGGGTAGCTCTTGACAACCCATAACCTTTGTAATAAAAGTACAGGTTCTTCTCAGTTGTGTAACTGAGGCAACACCCAGACTCATATAAGGTTGTCTCAAAGGCATGATTTTGTAAGGCAGGGGGATTATGAATGCATATTTAGCCCCCAAATGGAGGCATTCCAGAATGCAGTATTGCTACGTCCTACCAGGAGCACAGCAAACACTTCTGGACCAACCATCTCATCATTCTTGTGTCAGATTTTTTACTCATTAGCAGTGAAGGCACATCTAGCATTCCCCATCACCTAGGATGGGGGTGCCAAAAAAGGACAAATGTGGTGCAATATGCACTGATCTGCATCTTTTCATCCTTCAATGGGGATGATTTAATAGAAGATATACGTAACAAATAAGATGTAACAATAATGATTTTTCACAGATGACAGATTGTCAGCCTATTTAAACAGTTGATGTCTCATTCTTGTGTTTTTTATGTTTATTTTGCTTTGGTCTGTTATTGAGGTTTTGTATCTACCAGTCGACTGTTTCCTCATATGTTGGCTCAATCTTGCATTATGCTGCCCTGTTCTATTTTGCCTCTTTTTCTTGTGTCTGTGGTATTTTATCCTTGTTTCATGACAGTCTTCTACATCTCTTCATGGAGCCCAATTTTATGGTGTGCACTATTTTGAACTTGAACATTGAACAGAATATTAAACAAGAAACTTTTAGAAGCAAGATCTGTAAGATTAACAGCAGAAACAATATCATGCAGCACATAAGATCTAGAAAACTGTCAAGATTGACGTTGAAAATCTGTCATCACAGGCGGGAGTTATTTTTTCCTTAAAACTACCAAAAACCGTTATATAAAGTTACACAAAATATAAGTTCAGAAAGAATAAAGTGCAAAGCAGAATGAAAGATATCATTTATTGAAATTATTTTGTGGTTTGTTTTTTTTGCATTCATTCGCAAATGTCTACAGGATCTCTCTTATAGAAGAACAATGGTTCCACTAGATATCCAGAGAACTGAAATGTTTTGTGTCAGTGTTTGATTTCCACCAATAGCCCAACACAGCTGACTTAAGCTGTGGTAACTAATACATTCAGTATTTTTACAATTATCACTTAAAGGTGAAAATCTATAACCATATTGCTAGTAGACTTATTGTACGAGAGAACTAGTTTTTTTACATGCTACTCACCAATCTCAAACATGTTGGACCTTTTTACCACTGTCTTGCATCCTATTGTCATAGCCACAGATTCTCACACTATAATTTATTTATATATATTGTGATGCTAAATAAATGTTAAACTAGTTTTACATTTCTTTTAGAGCAATCTACATGGAACCAGAGCTTTTAGACGCATATTGGCACAGACATCTTTTATACTTACTTCAGGACAGGAAAAAGGCAGCTATAGATGACCTCAACTTTATTCTCAAGATGAACAAGCATCACTCTGGGGCATACAGATCTATGTATGAATAATAAAGAACACTCAATCTAACTATATGAGTGTGCTTCAAATGAATACCTTAAATATAATTTTGTATGAATATATTCTGAAAAATTAAAACACGTCCTCCAGCACGTATAACAGTAATATTGACAGGTTTCAAGACAATACCATTGTTATTCTAATTCCTATAACAATTTTAAGGTTTTCATTTGAAGCATACTCGTATAGGATATGTAGAAATTGTTCCAAGTTCTTCTATCTGAATTTCTTAATCATTTTCTTCTGCATTCATTTTCATACCAATTGAAGTGTACAGAATTCAAACTTCTGCCAATTAGCAAGATGTAATATCTGGATAATGTGATTGGTTAGTGGTTATGAGCTAACAACATTGCACTCCTGTTGCATAGGTGCCCAGTCTCCCCTAGCAGATGTCAAAGGGTGTAATAGTAAAGTTTCCCTTATTCACGCCTGAGTCATCTCTGAGAATACAGTGTTTGGTTCATATTGTTCATGGACCAACAGCGTGAAAAATGGTATATATATATATATATATTGAAAAAGGCCTCAATAACACAGTAGGTAGTGTGTCAGTCTCATAATCACCATTCATAATTTCTTGTGTGCATTGGTTGAACATGCTCCTAGATCACAGGCTTCTCCTACTACTACACTTAATACCGAATTCAATAAATCTCATCATAGAAGTGTCATTAATGATCTAGGGATGCTGCTAGCCAAACAAGTAAAAATGGTTTTCCTCAAACTTCTGGTGGTAGGTGCCTCACAGACATGCCAGGTTTGGGTCATGCTGCTGGTGGTAGGTACCTCATGGACATGCAGTGTTTGGGTTGTGTCTACAAATTTCTGATGTTTATAATAATTTCTCAGTGCTTCTTACTTATTCGATTGGAAAACACTTTTGGGTGCCATAAATGGTACTTGCGTGGGATACGGGTAATGAAGTCTTACTTAACAACGACTAACACACTATCACTGTTGAATGTTCATGTGAAATAATACACAGGATATAATAATACAAATAACAATACAGAGGACATAATCAACATTTTGACCAAAAGACCTTTATCAAGATATGCACATACCATCAAAAGACAATGAGTAGAAATAACAATGACACACACACGTGTCTGAGTGAAATGTGGCATAGAGCTGTCATTGAATATGCAAGTGCCACTAGCATCACAATTTATTTAGAACTATTACAAGGGAACGTTTCACCATCGGTATCAGAAACAATGAAGATCTAAAGCAAATTGCAATGAAACGAGAGACATGGAAATCTATTACATCCACCCTATGACGTCTTTGGCCCTAGAGGAATAACTAACTATCACCACCAGTCACACATAGATTGAGAGACTGGAGATAATTAAAAACAAAGTGATTATGGCTTGTATGGATTTATCCTTGATTTTCCAAGCATATCTCATAGAATTGATATGTGGCATACCTCAGAGTGAGTTCTGACATAGATCACCCACTACACAGTGAGCTCCCTCAGGTGAAGGGAAGCAGGCTCAAGAGAGGCAAATCGTGGATGGGTTATGCTGAGGATACCGTTAAGCATATCTGCACCACAGAAGACATAACCCTGGCAAGGAATGGATACCTATTCCTTTGGTTTTTGAGACAGTCAAGACAGTCATTACACTCAATAGAGAGTGCAGGGAACATAGACCAGTGAGAGTGGTTGCTGAGCAAGGCACTTATCTGCGAGCATACCGATGACACAGATGTTGCGATTTACATGAGCATCCATCACCACCAATGCTCATGGGCCTTTACTGCCAAATGAAAAGGAAGAACAGTACATGAAGCCATTGGAGCCTTTACCACAACAACAAGCAGTCTAACCATGGAAGTATCCGCCGTAAAGCAGGCACTTTACTGGCTGGAACTGCAAGCCTATTCCCATGCGTACATACTAAGTGACTCAATGAATATGATTCAGAAAGTCAAAACAGTTGATGTACATAGGGGATTGGTGGAGTCATTAGAAAGAGCTAAAATGTGGGCATCACTATGAAAACTCATGCTTATCTTTGTCCCCAGACACGCAGAGTGGATGTCTGTGTACTGTACAGTATGTGCCTGGTTTCTTTCAACAAACTGCAAGTGACATAGGCACATTAGCTCTAGAGGCAATTACAAATTTTTTCCAACTCAGAAAAAACATTTAGAAATTTGTGGCGATGTAGTTGTACAAGAAGTTAACTTTTATTATATACAAATATAGGTTATTTTTGTATATGATGCATCTGAAAATATTATTTACAGCCACTTCAGGAAGTTTATAGTAAAAATAAGAGCAATTGAAAGCTTCAAGTGATGCAAGCATTTGAAGAGTTAAACACATATTCTGTTTGTTCATAAATCCAACTTATATTACTGTTACATTAAAACTCATTTTTTCATTTCCAAGAACAATTTTAAATGTGCAGATTTAAACTGTCAAAACATGTATATCATTTTATTTTTTCACTTCTTTCAAGGGCTGAAATTTACAAACAACAGAATGATATTACAATGGCAATAATTAATTATTCATCTGCCATTAAATTTAATCCACTTGATCATGAAGCATATTTCCAACGAGCACAGATGTATGAACAGGTGAGAATACAGCAATATTGATATTAAACACTTTCAACATATTGGCTACCGGAAGTAGGTATTAGTTTTTTCATTGATCAAAACACTGAATTCTTCTCCTTCAGTGTTCATTCTTAAACTTCCACTGGTTCTCTCTTATAGCAGGACAATGGTCTTAGAAGATTTCCAGCATGATGTAGTCCAGAGAACAAAAATGCGTTGTGTCGCCATTTTATTTATGCCAATAAATAAAATATCCATCTTCAGCAGGAAAACACTGATTTAAACTTATTTCTGTTAAAACTGTATTACTTTGTTCATTTTTTTCCTATTCTAGAATTATATTTTATGAGTTATAAAATTATAAAGAATAGTAGCATCTCAAAATACGAGGCGTGTTCAAATGAAAACGGGACTTGTGGATTTATTTAAAAAGTATCATACGCAATTTAATATTTTCAACGGAATTGAACAAAGCAACCACTTGTGAATAAGAATGCACCTGGGTTCATCAGAAAAAATCTCTGTATGCATTTAGGCAAGCATCCCACTGTTTAGGTAGACGTCGAATGCCGTCCGAGAAAAAGTTGCGTGGCTGTTCTCTGAACCATGTGGTCACCGCTGTCTTCACGTCTGCGTTGCTGTTGAAACGCTGTCCCTTTAGTACTTTCTTCAACGGTCCGAACAAATGGAAATCACACGGGGATAAATCGGGACTATAGGCTGGGTGATGAAGAACTTCCCAATTCTTCTTTGCCAATGTTTCCTGCACAATTTTTGCGACGTGCGGACGAGCGTTGTCGTGGAGAAGAATCACACCTTGAGAAAGTCTGCCTGGTCGCTTAGCCTTGATGGCCTTATGCAGCTTGTCTAAAGTGTCTTTATAATGGGCGGCATTGATGTTGACACGTCGCAAAAATTGTGCAGGAAACATTGGCAAAGAAGAATTGGGAAGTTCTTCATCACCCAGCCTATAGTCCCGATTTATCCCCGTGTGATTTCCATTTGTTCGGACCGTTGAAGAAAGTACTAAAGGGACAGCGTTTCAACAGCGACGCAGACGTGAAGACAGCGGTGACCACATGGTTCAGAGAACAGCCACGCAACTTTTTCTCGGACGGCATTCGACGTCTACCTAAACAGTGGGATGCTTGCCTAAATGCATACGGAGATTTTTTCTGATGAACCCAGGTGCATTCTTATTCACAAGTGGTTGCTTTGTTCAATTCCGTTGAAAATATTAAATTGCGTATGATACTTTTTAAATAAATCCACAAGTCCCGTTTTCATTTGAACACGCCTCGTACTAACAGGTACTAAAGTTGAAGTTTTTTTGTTAAAAATTCTGATATCCAGAACATAACTTCTGATTTCAATAAAGATATATCAGATCTAAGTACAGCATTGAAGATCAAATTATATAAATCTCTAATAATAAGCCTACCTGTTCTCTTATACATATATGAAAGCTGGAAAATTACAGAAAAACTGTAAATGCTGGAGAATGCAGGATTTTGAAAACAAATGTTACAGAAGAATATTTTTCATCTATTGTATAGAACATAAAACCAACATATGTGAGAGCATAATAAATGCTCTTGCAGGTCAACAAGAACATCTCCTGGCAGTGGTGAAATACAACAAACTTGTGTGGTTTGAACCATGTATGAGGCATAATTCCTTTTTCAAATTGCCCTGCAGGGAACAGCTGAGGGTGGAAGAAGAAGAGGGATGTGTTTGGATTGATAATATTAAAAACTGGACCAGATTAAGATTCTCTACACTTAAATAAGAAACCAAGAACAGAGATGCATGGCGGGAGTTTTGTGTTTATGTTTTTAGGGTGGCGCTCCTATAACTCTGAGGGGTTAATAGGTTTAATGTAATTTAATATCAAATCTGTCATTCAAATGTGTCATTATTTTTTTGGTCTACTGTCTACATTATTAATTTATTGTTAAAATTATAGTAATTTGTTTAATTCTGTAGAGAGGAGACATGCTTCTAGCGATGGAAGACTATTCTAAAGCAATGAAGATAATGCCTTCTCGAACAGATATCATCATGAAACATGGCATGTACTATTTTGAAAATGAGTAAGTTATGTCACAATAACTATAACTAAGTGGCTGTTCTTGCCAGATTTATTTGCAGAGATAGGTACAAATCATTGTAATTTGAGCTAACCACACAGTCAGAAGTGATTTCCTGTCTGTAAGATAGTTGTCATTTTTTTCTTTACACTCAATCGTGGATGATGTACCTCCTGCATATTTGTCTTTCCCCTAAAAGCACAGATCTGGCTGTTCTGTTTTTTGTTTGTTGTACAATTATATTAAAATCTAAAATGAGTAGCCTTATTTTTACAGTGGAAACAAATTATTTTGTCTCACTGATAGCCACTGGCTATTGTAAGCTGTCACCTTCCTAGTCAGTGAGATATTTCATATAGACTTCTGAAACACCCAATAGAGTAAAGAATTATTTCTTGGAAGACATTGCAAAGTTACTCATATCAATCATTTTTTTTAACTGACTCATGACTCTAGATTCAAAAATGCTAATGAAAGCCACTAAGAAATAATAGACTATATTTCGGTGATACCAGATTCAAAGCTTTACTCATTTTTGATCAGGTAATTCTAAATTATTCTTGTTTCCCTTCTATGTGTTGCTCTGTCATCTATTTGAATAGTGTTTTTTCCTTTTTCATCAAGTCTATCTGCCTTTTAATTTGCATTAGTATTGTGAATGAGGTATCATATTAAATGATATAAACCCAAGTTTCTCACTAGTTATCAGTTTACCACTTGTTATCTATGCTATGCACTGGAGTTTTACTTTCAGTTCATGATTGATGCTTCTCTGGCATTCTTTCTAAAACAAGGAAAAAAACATCTCATTGATGATGCTTCTCTGGCATTCTTTCTAAAATGAGGAAGAAAAAACATTAATGATGCTTCTCTAGTATTCTTTCTAAAATGAGGGGGAAAAAACTCATTATTGATGCTTCTCTGGTATTCTTTCTAAAATGAGGAAAAAAAACATCTCATTGATGATGCTTCTCTGGTATCCTTTCTTATAGCAAAGTTTTCCAGAGATTTTGTGTGTTTGAGATCATGATTTTACTTAATGTGGCTGTAAGGTGCAGTGTCATGAGAATGGACAGTCTTTAACTCTGGATGAAAATTTGCCATCAATTTCTTGCAATCTTGAGGCATGCTATCAAAAAGAGGGTTGATTCCCTCCAAGAAGTCCATGAATAAGTCTTCTGCAGGTTATATAACAGGGAAGATTATTGGGTCTGGCAGCTAACCCCACACCCTTCCTTCATAACTACCTCATTACAACATGCTTTGAATTTTGCAGTATTCCAAGGGCGAATTAAAAGTTTTGCCTCGTAGGCGATAATTTTATTAATATTCAAAATACACATATGAACTTCACATTTTCTGAAAGCTTGAAGTGTCCTTATAAGTGAGCTGTCATTAATTTTCAACAATAGTCCCCATTCCGGTTCATGCACAAACACCAACATCAAACTAGTTGTTGCATTCCATTCAAAAACTTTCCAATTCACCCTCATACTATTCTTGGAAACACACAGCAATGTGAATGACAAGAAAAGGATAGTTTGAATGTGCTTCTATAAAACCAGTATCAAATAAAATGTAAGTACAAATGTTTAAGTCCCTTATTACAACACTGACACATAAAAAGAATACAGTGCTAGAAACATGTCTTTAGTCTTTTTTCTTCTGAATTCATTCTCAAAATCCTGCAGATTATCAGGATTTAGTCCAGAGAACAGAATTAATTGTACCATGGCTTACAGCTTGGTTGTGATATCTGCTCCTGACATTTATTGGCCTGACATATGACTTAACACAGGGGTTGGCAACCTTTTGCTAACTGTGTGCCAACTTAAGGTTTCAAATTATTCAGAGTGCTAACATCACATATCATTTTATACAAGTTAAAGGCCAATATTCTTATTTTACCATATATTTTATTTTTATATTTTAATTAATTAATATATAGTGATATTCAATAATATGTAAATATGTATAATATGTAACAAGTCTGGATACATCTGTGGCTGGTACCCTGCTATGTCCAAGTGCCGAAATGAGCGAGGAAACTTTATCTTCCCAATGAACTCCCTGAGCTGTTCTCTGTTTTGGGCCATGCAGCTTGCATCTTCTAGCGATGTATTCTTCTTATGTTCATCAGTCAATTTTCTTCTTAGTTGTCCCCTTCTTCTTCTCCAGGTGCTCTATCCAAACAGGTGTAGTTTTATTTTTGTTATTGTGTTTAATAACCAACACACAAAAGGATACAAGAGCTATATTGCTTATAATTCCTGTGTATAAAAAAATTTTAAAAATCAATGTTTCTTTTATTGAATATTTGTTTTGATTCTTATATTTTGTGCTATCTACTTTTAGAAACTGGCTGAGTGCCATCAATGATTTCACAGCTCTGCTCAAAGTTGACTCCCTCAGTGCCATTGCTCATCTTTACCGTGGTCAGGCATATGTCAAGATGAACAATTGGGTTCCAGCAGTTCAAGACTTCAGTGCAGCTATACATCTTGACCCTCAAAGTTGGCAGGCATTTTATTTGAGGGCATGTATTTTAAGAAAGTGAGATTCATGTAATCAATTAATACCCTCTCTTCATTATTTTGTTATTATATTTAACATAAACAAACTGTGTGTGCTGCATGGTAAAGATGTTAGAGTTTTGGTCTCACATCTGTGATATCCATATTTCAACTCCCAATAAGGACTGGGTTTCTTAAGTCACCAGAGTAATTTTATTTTAAAACTCACTATGTACCGGATGTAGTGACAGCAAGGACATGCAGATTTTATCATATAGACAAACAATCACCACATCCTTGCAATTCTCTAGTGGGAAACTTGCAGTATTGACAGTTCAGTTTTTTTAAAGTGCTTGAAATAAATAGAGGATTTACTTCATTCTACTCAAATTTCCTTACATGTACTCTGTATCTATCAAAAAAATTGCCTTCTGAGAGTGAATTATATGAGAATGAAATATATTTCATATTTCTACATAATCCCCAGACTGCCTATATCCAAAATGCCAGTTGATCAATGAAAAATATGAACCAAAACTGTATTTCCCAATACTCCTTAATGTCATGGAAAAGGGAAGCTTTACTTTTGTACTTGTACTTAGTAAAAGGCTCTGAGAGCTATTACAGTGGAGTCTAGATAAGTAAAACTCATAGGGACCTAAGGAAATTGTTCAACATATCAGGAATTCTACTTATCCAGACAGACTGCACTGAGAATATACACTACTACAGTGTACCATATAGTAGTGTTGAGTAAAACAATTGCCCACTTAGAAAATACCACAAGTTAATAAATACATGTAGCAATATAATATCAGAAATGTTGAAATATTTCATTATTATAGAAAGCAGAACATTACAATCATATGAAAATTTATAAATTAATTAAACAAAATAGTATGTTATGGAATGTCTTTTTTTAAATGATCCAACCAACTTGTACTAAATTTCCAGTCTGTCTGACCTCCAAGATGTGCAAATTCCTCTGCTTTTGCAATCATTTATAGCCCATTTATGGGTACATTTTCCAAATGAAGCCCAGTGAACCATTTCTAAAAAACAGTATCAAAACATCGGAAATGATTGTTTAGGGTCGCTGTTCGTTACTGTTCATTTGACATTTGAAAAACACTTTTCTGTAGCGATCTTTATGCTCTAATTTGCCAGAAATTTTTGACCTTTTAATACCATATTCTCTAGCTATATCTACTTTCTTCTTCCTATTATCTTAAACCTATTCTAATAACTATTTTTCTTTTTAAAATTAAAGTAGTAAGGTTTTGACCACCAGCCACCATTGTTGATATCACAACAAATCTTAAAAACAGGCTTGGGACTACGTCATGATCTCAGGCCTTATTCTGCTTCTTCCATGATTTTAAATGGCATGGGATACATGCTATACATAGATAGCCAATGAAAAGTATGGGAAAATAGTCCTAAGCATGTGCAACAATTTCTGTCCAAAGATCTTGTAAAAATGGAGGATAGGCCTATGTAGTGAAATATCGTAATCGTAGTTGGTAGATTTCACGTTGTCTTTCAGGCTAAAAATGTTTTCTTTCATGACAGTTCAACTTAAACATCAACATTTATGTACACATATTCACTTTTAGGGTCTACTTCTCCAAATATTTGAGTAAAACAAATTCAACTTAACACGACTTTTAATACAAAGATAAAGAAGGAAAATGGCTGGGACTGACCTGATAAGTTTGACTTAAACGAATTTCGCTTAAGCAAAGTTCAACGTGGGCTCGACTGTAGTAATAGCCTTATTCTCATATTGAAAGTATTTTGTCCTGTAAGCCCCATTGTGCTTGAAGATGACATTAGCTTTAGCTATCTATTAATTTCATGGTCTGCCCTTACATTGTCCCAAACTCAACATTCTCTGCCAAGAGAAATATATAACTTTCATCAGTTGGATACAGTTCTTTTTATTTTAGTAAGTTCATCAACCTGGATTAATGTCTTTTCAGGTTGTGACATCTATAACATAACACACTTGATTACACACTCTTCAGATTATTAGTGGTGGTGATGGAAGAGTATGCCAGTGTTAAAGTCTCTTATTGTCCCATTAAACTAGGGATGCTGGTTCACTTTGACTATATCAGGATGTCTGACCATTAAAAAGTGTGAGTGTTCAAAGCAACTGATGGTTACATTCTTATGTGGTGTGTTTCTCCGATCTACAGTTATGTGCATTATATGCATTGACTTTAATGAAGGCTTGATGGGAAAATTATAATAAAAGTCGAAACATATAGGCCTATCGTATTTTAGCAATTGCAGTAATCTAGTGCAACCAGGGACTATTTTGTGCACATCTAGGTATTGAAATTGTACATGAGAAAATGTGAGGATACCTAATCAATAGTTAACCACCAACACAAGTCCTGGCTAAACATTTAAAAATTGTTAAAATCAATGTCTTATAAGGATATTAATTATTTGTACAGTCAAATATCATTATAAGAATTTGGTCCAGACCATCTAAATATGTTTGTAATAACAGTAATTCGCTATATACAGTGCAAACAGTAAAGAATAAATATATTTGGAGATTTTAAAAAGTATTGTTAAAGATGGAATTTTGTTATAAAAGGATGAGCTAAAGAGGGATTTCACAGTATTATTTATTACTAATAAATTTAGGGCAAATAAAGGCATGTACATACAACATCAAGGAATGGACAGGACAAGATATTTCAATACTCATCTGCATCGCTGGGGATAGAATTCACTGGAGGACTATGTGTGCTGAGGCATCCAATGTGGTACCCCTATGACCCTGAATGGTTACTGGTTTATTGATTGATTATTAATAAACGTTTTTATAGTTACTTCTTTGCATGAACAGCAAACTATTTCCAGATATTTCATGTTATTAATTTTATTTTGTTAAAGAGCTCATCCAAAGAGAGCCATACAAGACTTTAGTGTTTCATTATTGTTGAATGATGCTGAAGAAAACTTCCTTTCATACCTCCACCGTGGGATCTTATATGACTCTCAAGCAAAGTAAGTATCAGTATCAAAGGAATTCAGTGTTTATTTTGTATTTGTTGGTATTCTAACTTCATGGCATTCTAAAACTTAATTGTTAAATATCCCTAGCACACCAATGGGTAGAAAATCACAGTAAGACATTGTTTAGTACACTGGTATGGCATACTCATCAAGTGGTTAGTTGTTTGAATTCTAGTTAACGGTGGAAATTGTTATATCACAAATGACTTCTGAGTTTACTCAGTAGTGGTAGCATATCCTATTCAGGATGTAATGATCAACCAGAGTTTTTTGGCTGTAGTAATTTTGTAGGTAATATAAATACATTTAGTAATTTACCATTGCTTTATGAATGGTTCAGAGGCACAATTGCCTGTGGTGGGATTCGAACCCTGTACCTTGGCCGTCACAGACTATACCGTTCTGCCACAGAGCCAGATAAACGAAATAGTAGGAAATATATACCAGAACAAATCTGGAAAACTAAAGGTATCTGATAGAATACTGACTACATCACCCCTTATGAGCTGTTACATTGAAATATGGACAGAACACCATAGTCCACTACATCTTTGTAGTGTGAACAAAGACATTACCCACCAGTAGTTACATCTGTTATAGGGCATTGCTTTGACAGTGAAGATTAGCAATGGTGTCTCAAAGATACAGAATCACCAGTTAGATGGTGCAAGAATATAGTTTAAAAATTTAGTAGTGAACCCTAACCATAAGCAAGTGATGTCAAATTCTAAGTCCTATCAAGGATGAGCAATAAACTCTGAAATCCTGTCTGAAAAATGATAAATTGTGTAGTTATAGTAAATGGAGTCTTTTAGAGCCATTGATAATCGCCTCATCTTCATACTATAGTTTATTATCTTGAATTACTTCCTTATTACTGTTTTACATCCTATTTTACAGTGAGGTTCAGATAACTTGTGATTTCATATTTTCTAAGATCAGGAACTAGTGCATATAGTAATCCAAAATAAGCACTGTGAACCAGTAAAATGGCTTGACATGTAAGATTGTCCCTGCAGGCAGTATTTTGTCCAACCCTTTATTTTAGAGTTCATGTACTTTCTTGTTATTCCAGTTTATGCATATTATTGGATCAAAATTTTCTTATAGTACATTTTTTCACTTCGAAAAAAAGCTGTTAAATAAAGTCTATTCAGAATAACTTTTAAATGTTTTATAGGTCAGATGATGCCATTGCTGACTTTAAAAGTGCCTTAAAGTTGAATAAAAATCTTGCTGTTGCCCATGTCAACCTTGGCCTGATATACATGACCAGACAGTCCAATTTTCACAGGCAAGTTATATGCTTACACATATATTACATTTACTATAGAAAACCTCAGCGTAAAAAAAATAGTGCTAGGAGAAAATCAATCTGGGGCTAAAAATACAACTTCACATCCTAACATAGGACAAAGAGTGACAGCCTCATACTCACTTGAAGCTTTTAATTAATTTACTCAATCATGGAAAGTCTTATCGGAGATCCTCATACTCACTTGAAGCTCTTAATTAATTTACTCAATCATGGAAAGTCTTATCGGAGATCCTCATACTCACTTGAAGCTTTTAATTAATTTACTCAATCATGGAAAGTCTTATCGGAGATGACTTAAAACACAAATATCTGTCAAGAGTTCAGTGTTATGGTAACAAAATAATGAATGTGGTTTTTGATGAAACTATCAGAGATTGTTTCTTGGAGGGAATAAACATTAATATAAAGTATAGGCCTCTATACATTTGTTTCATTGACTACAGTAAGGCCTTCAGAGAGTCCAACTTGAAAAATTAATTGAATGTCTCCAAGAAATAGGATTAGATGGAAAAGGCACCAGATTGTTCAGAAATATATATTGGGAACAACCTGCATGAATAAGATGGAAGAATAGAAACTCGAAATACATTCATATAAAAAGAGGAGTAAGACAATGATGTATTTTTATCCCCAAATCTATTTAACATCTACACAGAAAAAATACTTAAACAGAAGTATTGCTAATTCTCAATATCTATTGTCTATTGACTTTCCCCAGGTGAATGATGATTGATCGCATTCAAAACTTGCTGTTAAGCGTAGGGGTTGGAGATTCAGCTGTCCTGAGAATGAGAAAGGATACAGTACTTTCAACGACGTGTGGAAAATATTGACATCTAAACAAAATACAAACTAAAAATAAAAATTATAAAATGCTATATTTATTCAACATTAATGTATGGCTCAGAAACATGGATAAACAAACAGCAAGAAGATATAATTGATGCTACATATGAAAGTAATTTTTAAAAGAAGTAAAAATAAAATTAAAAAATATTTTGGACATTAAAAGACACTGCTTCTTCCATTTTCCACTGATCCTTGCAAGATTGTTTTAGACAGGGAGTCGTGTAGGGTGACTTGTCTGCTTCATTAAACTGATGAAACAAGTGATTCTTGGAATCCTCCATAAATGTTTATTTGATTTCTAACATATTAGTTTGTCATATGATTTCTATAGAAAATACACAGTATCCATCCATAGATTTTATTTCTAAAATAATTAGTTTGTCATATGATTTCTATAGAAAATACACAGTATCCATCCATAGATTTTATGTTCAAAGCATGTATCCTTCTTTCTAGATCTACTGTGAGTGTTCAACTCGTGCAATAATTGATAATACTTATGTTTTGTATAGTTTGACTTTAACTGCAATACTCATGTTGCTTTTCCATGTTTAATAGTCTTGACATCGTTGCTAGGCTGTCTCTTGTTGAATCTTAACTTCTTTGATGGAGCATTCATTGTTATGTTAGTATGATAAAATACATACACAAAAGTATTGCATGTTTACTGTACTTTAACTTTCTCCTGATTCAATAAATTTGTTCACTTTAACTTACGAATTAAAATAATGGAAATATATTTGTTCCAGTTTAATGTATTTAATCTATATCTTTACATGACATTATCAAATGAGTTTGACATTGTGGCATGGTAGAAAGTCAACAGAAGAGCTGATACATAATACTGCAAATAGAATGTTGTGGATATCAATAATCGCCTATTTCATTCAACATGACACATGATGATGATTATTTTTATGAAATTGATTTTTTGACAAAGCAATGAAGTTGATATATAGAAAGTTAAATATATAAAGAATGAAATATATTGAAAGGGAGTTTTAAAATATGTCCTCCATTGTGTTTTGGTTCTATTTCTAATAAATTTTCATATGAAATTTCGCTATTTACAATAATTTCAGAGCAATAGAAAAATTCACATCTGCTATAAGTGTTGATCCCATTTACATTAGAGCTTATGTGTGCAGGGCTGAGGCTTACCGCAAGACACATGAGGTATGGCTGCTGTACTTAAAAATGATATATTTTCTTTCTTCTTAATTGTTCACTATTTAAATTTGTATTAATATTTATAAATATTTATTTTACAATGGGGCCTATCCACTCTTGCATGTCGTCTTGTCTTGTCCTATTCATATGTGTCACTAGGCATCTTGGGGAGCCGAATGATCTTTCTTTAGCTAACTGTGATACGGCTGCCATAGTGCAACCTTGGTTTTCTAGTATTTCTCTGATGTCATCTATCCATCTTCATCTGGATCTTCCTCTGTTTCTCTTTTCAGATGATCTTCTATTGAAGATTATCAATGGAATGGGATCTGGTTCCTTTCTGATTAGGTGGCTAAACCATTTGATCTTTTGTGTGTCTATGTATTCTTTGTATGTTATTGTTTTCATCAGATTTCTTATAGTGTCATTGTTTATTTTATCTATTTTTGTTACCCCCAGTGCTGTTCTCAGGCACTAACTTTTGTATGCGTTTAGTTTTTGTTCTAGTTTCTCTGCCAAGTTCCTGGTCTGACATTACTAACACAGAGTTAGTATAAACACTGTGTTTATTAATGTTCTTTTGGAGATCATGTCGATGTTCTGTTGTTTCAGTGGTGGTACTAATTTTTATGCTAATTTAAATGCATGTTATCAACTCATTAAAATGCTGGTATTAGGTGCTAGTATATTGAGCTATAGTGAAACGATGAAAACTAGCATGGTTTGGACATGTATGTAGGCATGATTCCTTGTCAAAAACAATACTGCAGTGAACTGTCGAAGGGGAAGAAGCAGAGGAGGGTAAATAAAGGCATGGACTGACAACACCAAGGAATATACAATATATTTCCACACTCATCCGCATCGCTGAGGATAGAATTTGCTGGAGGACTCTGTGTGCTGAAGCATCCAATGTGGTACCCCTACGACCCTGAAGGGTTACGGGTTTATTGATTGATTGATTGATTAGGTGCTATGAAAGAGCAGACAGACTTTCCAGCTTGGTCACAATGACAAACAGCGTGGTTCTATGGATCAAGCTGATATTGTAAATGTAATCAAGGAGTTAGTTGAAGGATGTGGCTTGTGTTTCTTCCTCTGTGACTATGGCCAAAATTCTGGACTTGTAGTGACGCGTAAAATTTCAAGAAATGAGTAGAATATAGGAATAAAAAATAAAGCTATTAATCAACATAGAACCAGAACAGTCACTTGCCATGTGCAGAAGGACTTACTGAATATGAGATCAGAGCATGTATAGATGTATCCAGAGGGCCATGATGATGATCCAGAGGGCCATGATGATGATCTGATAATTAAGTAACTAACATCAACTCATTAATTTTTATTTACTTCTATATTTTTCCCTTGCAATCTTTCTTGAAGTAAGGTTCTTGCAAGACTGCAATATATTTCTAGTAAAAAAAGCAATAGCATTACAGTTTCTTTCTTCTGAAGATACAGAATTTATAATTAAGTGTTCATTCATTAAACTTTTAGGTGAAGAAAGCTCTGAAGGATTTTACAAGAGCCATCCACTTGAGACCTGATGTGCATCATTACTATATGTACAGGGTAAAGTATGACAGATTACATGTTTTAATTGACATGAAGCTGACATAGTTATTTTTAAGAGCTGTCCGGCTCTGTGGCAGTGAAGTACAAAGCATGCCCGAGATGGCAAGTACCAGATTCAGATTCCACCACAGACAATTGTGCATCCAGATGGTTCAGAAAACAATGGAAAGCTACTAAACATAAATTCTGCCCTGAAAATCACGAAATTATAGGGTGATGGCTACATTCTGGATAGGATATGCTGCTAATCTATTTTTAATACACTTTTTTTCTGTGATGAGATTATTGTATCTAACTTCTAGCAGTGATGATATATATATATATATAATATTTATATAAACATCACATTTTTTTAATGCATAGTAGTTGAATCAATCAGTCAGCAGAATAGTGAAAAATTATATAGAGTCAGTAGAGTGGTTTTATAGTATGTAATGTTATAGAAGAATGTTAAGAACACCACAGACAGATAAGAAGCATACTGAAAATATCTTGAAAGAAGTTAATTCAAAAATAAAGCTGATCACCTCCATCAGAAAAAGATAGTCCACATTTTTTTTGACACATGAGAAGAGGAAAGATAGAACACATTGTGATAACAGGCAGGCTGAAGAACAAGAGGGGTAAAGGAAGACCAAGAAAAAAGATGTTTGACAACCTGGCATTGTGGCATGCAAGAACATTGATATTGGTAATGTTTTACAGCACGCAAAACAAAAAGCTGTGAAAGACATGATAACTACAACACATGACATGGACCATAAGGAAAAGAAGTAGTTGAATCATGATTCTACTAATAGAGTTGTACAACTGTCACTTTTTACCAATTTCTACTTTAGGTTGTCTTCATTAGTTCTGCTCTAAGTTTCTCTTCTTTGCAATATGTTGTAGTCTTCTCACTCCTCATCCACTGTAGGCTTGCAATCAAGGAAGTAAATTCACATTTTGTGATATTGAAACATGGAGAATACATCAGTATGCCAATCATTTTTGGTGACCAATATCACACTATGGATGGGTGATGTGGTCACATCATGATGCCTCATTTACTTTCTCAGATTTGTTCTGGTACCCATTTCCTAGAGCTAGATTGACCCAAATGCTGTTTGTGGTATATCATCTCAATTAATACTCAATTTTGAACCCATGGGTTATGGAGTCAGTACACTAGCTACTACAGTACACAACTGCTTTCTTTCAGTCAGGTGTCTGATTAATATTGCTGTTTTGCCAATTTCTCATAGCATTTTTTCAATACATTGCCACTTTCTCCCCTTAATTTCCAAATGTATTAGTTTCTGTTGTATTCTCTTCCATAAGTATGCTATTACCTCTAATCAATTTATTTCCATGTTTTTTACATATCTGTTATATTTAATGTGGAATATCTTGGTAACATAACTTTTTTTTAAACCATAGTGCTGTATATAGTATACATTAGAATACATGTATTTCCTGTAAATTATTATGATCAAGAGCTGTGGTTGTATGTATCTCAATCCCAACATAAGTGATTCAAAGTCAACAGCAGGTAGTTGGTTATCTGGACCATTAAAAAAACAAAGTAATTAAAAACCTAAATATCATTATTGCCAAATAAATCTGGAATTCACAGTGTTCTGAATAGGATATGCAACCATTGTATTATTATATTTAGGGCATTGTCACCTTATTTGTAAAATTGTTTCATTCATTAGGGTCAACTGTTACTGGAGCTTGGCAACCTTGACCTTGCAGCCTTCTGTGTACGCCATGCCGCTGAAATTGGTATGGTCAATCCAGCCAGTACTTTTGGAGGTTCACCAACTCAACAGGCAGTGGTGCAGTCTTTCCTGAAAAATTATAATAAGGTGAGAGTAAAGAAAATTTGTGTTGTAATATTAACTCCACAAATTATACCACTCATTTCTTTTCATTTGTGATCTAGTACTTATCTGGCTCTGTCACTTTTTTGTTCCATTTTTGTGATTAGTAAAACTATACCATCTCATGTTTTCATATTTCACTGTAATAGGGTGAGGAATTTTAAAGGAAAACGTACAGGTCAAATTTGGAATTCCTATGGTTGTCTGTTTTTCTTGTCTTTGACACTGTGCTATCTTATGTGACACACTTAATTTTAAGATGTCCTTTTTTATGATCCCTGCATTAATGAGCTGCATGGGGATCTTCTGCACATGCAATAGCTTGCTTGTATATCAGTGTGCAGAGGAGGAGGTATAATTGTGTCATGTATGCTGCACCAATTTATTTATATATGATGCCACAATAATCATTATCACATTGTACTAAAAAATAACTTAACCTTAGGCACGCTTTATTTACAATTACGCAATTTCTCTTCTGCCGTGGAATTAGTTTTGCGAAATGTTAAGCAATCGTCGGTGGCTGTTTTGAAATCACGATAACTTTTTTGTTGTTACACATATTTAAATAATATTTGCACATATAAATAAAGAATTAAATTCTGCATATATTGGTGTAAGTTTTGTTTGTATGTGTGTGATACGAGACGTGTGAGAAAGTGAAGTGATAAAGGCAGATTTAGACCAGATTTAGACCTATCTACAGCTAGACCTATCGTATTTTTGATCGATCGAAAGCTGTTAAATATTATATAATTTACATAGTGAGAATATTGTGGTACCTCATGTCTATTCTAATTAAACAAATTGAAATCCTTACCTTTCGTGATTTCCACCTTGAATTCAGAATAAATAATTGATTTCACGGAACAAATCGATGATAGAGAAGTATAATAAACTCGATTCACTGTCATGTCGCCTCGCCACAAAGCCGATGCTTGAAAATTGCTCAGAATTCCATTCCATAATCAAACACTATCATCTATCGCCAATCGCATTTTGACAATAGAAATAGGAAGCAAGATAAATTATCTTCTCGATGTTGCCAAAACATTCTGTAAAAAAGTTACCAATGTCGATTTTTTTTGTTCGGTTTCAGGTTTACTGAATCGGGCAGTTGATTTTGCCTTTCGTGTCAGGAAATGACACATTTCGGGTTATATGCTTCGTCATGTTTGCCAATACAGCGTGCTAAAGGTTAAAAAAGCATGAATATTTGATCTGGCCTTTGAAGCAGAAGCAGTTTTCTATAATCCAGTGCTGAACATTTAAATAGGTGATGGGGGACAGTTTTGTATGGATATGTGCAAAGGCAGCAAAATGGAGTAGGTTGTAGTTGTTTTCTGTTCCAGGGTATATAATGCAAATGGCTTGACCACTTTATCACAGAGATCCTCCCAATATAGTGGAGAGTCGTAACCTAGAAAAGTGGTTTTGATAAGAGTGAACAGAAACTCCCAGTTTATTCACAATATATCTTGAAGCCATTATTTTGTATCCCTTTAAATGTCATTCTCGATAAATTGAAGTACTTCTTCATAGTCCATTCCAAGTTGTATTGGTTATCATGTCTGTCCACAGTTATTGGTTATCTGTCCACAGCCTTCTGGGTACCAATGTTTCCCCATGCCACAATGCCAAGCTGTCCAGCATATTCTATCTACCCCTCATGCTCTTTAACTTACCAGTTGTCACAATGTGCTTCATCTTTCCTCTTCTCATGATGTGTCTGTGGTTCCTCTTCTCATGATGTGTCCAAACAATATGGACTATCATCTTCAGATATGAGTGAGCAGTTATGTTTTTGAATTTTTGAGCAGTTAACTTCTTTCCAGATATCTTCATTACATTTTTGATATGTTCATTGTGTTCTCAACATTCTTCTATTCTTCTTCTTCTTCTTTCGTTCACTTGAAACATGTCTATATCTGTAATTCTGTCTCCTTAATAAAACTCACTGTCTTTTGTAGTTCATACAGTGTCCCATAGAGCTTTGATTCCAGTGTTGTTTCCTCTGGCCAATATGTCTGCCTCAGCGTTTCATGCTCAGAACACTCTTGAAGTATATATTTGGCACTCTGTGCTGCCTGTCCACATGTACACATGGCCGTGTTGCCAATCTTGAACTTTGTATACATGTGACTGCGGAGTTGGTTTTGTCCTGTTCTGATATGTAGAATTATAACTTGTTCTGATCTGTTCATAATGTGATAGTCATCTTGTGTTGGTGTTTGTGGCTTTCTTATTGACTTGATCATCTGTTTTTTCTGATGGTAGGTGATTGGTATATCTGGTTGGTCTTCGGCAGCACCTTCCTTAGCCAGTGGGTCTGCTTTTTCATTTCCTGGTATTCCACAGTGAGAGGGTATCTACTGCATGGTTACCCTATACTGGTAAGACAATTCGCTAAGTAGTTTTTTCAAGTCTGTTAGTTTTCCAGACTGGAGAGCTTGAAGCACTTTCCTTGCATCTGTCAGGAATACCACAGGCTGTAGGTCAGAGTTGGAGTTCAGCAGTTTTTTAGCTGCCACACTAATTGCCTGGATTTCTGCATCATAATTATTGCAGAATTTTCCTGTCGGTGTTCTGACTGTATCTCTAGGCTTGTGTGGATATTCTATATATACACCTGCACCTCCATTCCTCACAGCATTCTGTGCTGACCCATCTGTGTATACTCTGACCCATGTATCTTGTGGATATTCCTCATCCAGGAAACTGAGGGTGACTGCCCTTCGCTGCACACTGTTCTGTTCGTCCTCGCTTAGTATTCCTTTCACATGGGTCTGAATGTATATTGGCATTCCATGGCTTTCACTCCACTAGGTTTGTTCTGGGGCATGTTTCCCCATGCCACAATGCCATGCTGTCCAGCATATTGTATCTACCCCTCATGCTCTTTAACTTACCAGTTGTCACAATGTGCTTGTCTCTCCTCTTCTCATGATGTGTCCAAACAATATGGACTATCATCTTCAGATATGAGTGAGCAGTTATGTTTTTGAATTAACTTCTTTCCAGATATCTTCATTACATTTTTGATATGTTCATTGTGTTCTCAACATTCTTCTATAAAAGAATACCTCTACTTTCTTCACATAATTCTTCCAAGATTCTGCTGAGAGAAATGAATTAGGAGATGCTTAGGGAAATTGACACCAAAAATAAGTTACTTAACAACATCAGGGAAAAACAGTTTAAATTTATTGGCCAAATCCTGAGAAGATGAGATTCAGAATACAATGTAAAAATCAATCAATCAATCAAGAGCCATACCGAATGGTGTAGGCGATAATGTTTCTCCACGACTCTCTGTCTCTTGTGTTGTCAATAAGCTCGGTTGGTGAGCTTCTACCGTGCCACAATACAGGTCCATCTAGTAACTTTTCTCATTGCCATCCCCTATCTCTTCTCCCCTTGATCTTTCCAGTGGTTATTAAGTGTTTAAGCTGTGTTCTTCTCAGCACATGCCCTAGAAACCTTGACTGTCTGCCTGTAATGTTTGATATGATTGATCTTTTTACGCCAGCATCAATGAGAACATCTACATTAGTTTTCTTAGCTGTCCATAGTATTTTCATCATTCTTCTTAGAAACCACATTTCTGTAGCCTCTAATTCACTTTGAATTTTTTGGTTTACAGTCCATGCTTCACATCCATAAAAAAGAATTGGTTCTATATAACATCTCAGCACTCGAATTCGGGTCTGCATTGATAGTCTTCCGTTGCACAAAATAGTTCTCATTTTTTGGAATGCTGATTTGGTTTGTGCTGTTTGGTTCTTTATCTCACTTGAACACCTACCTTCTGATGTTAACAGGGTTTCAAGATATTTCACTTTTTCAACTTGTACTAATTTTGTGTCATTAATTATTATGTTGCATCTTGGTGGTGTATGTCTCTTTGATATGACCATTATTTCTGTTTTCTGCTTGCTTAAACTGAGACCATTGTTTTCACTTTCTTTCACTACTTTATCTAACAGGGCTTGTAGTTCCTGTTCGCTTCCTCCGATCAATACTGTGTCATCAGCATATCTCAAGTTATTTATATTGCATTCTCCCACTTTTATTCCTGGCATTGTCTTTTATATTTCTGATAATGTATTCTGTATACAGGGAGAAAATGACTTAGTACAGCTTAGTACCCAAACGTCCTTCTGTAACCAATTACATTTAAGTACTGAGGTATAACTGTATTTTTGTTCTTCCATTGACATGAAAACTTTATTGATTGCATAGGCTGTAGATGTTTTGAACCAAGCAACTCAAACAAAACCAGCTGCCCCATACTTTATGCTTCTAGGACAGACTCATATGAAAGCAAAACAGTACAAGGAAGCTGTGGCCAGTTTTAAACAAGCACTGAATATAATGGTAATCATTTTTTGTAATATAATTTAACAATAATAATAATAATAATTAATAAATAATTAATAATAATTAATAATTAATATTAATTAATAAATAATAATAATAATAATAAAATAATTAATAATAATTGATAATAATAAAAGTTCTTAGATCTCCTTAAGCTATCCCTTGGAGTGCAAGTGGTTCTGCATTGCTCTCATGCAAACCCAGGTTTAGCCTATAACCAAACTTATACAAGCACCTACTCATGGTGTACTCTGGAAACATATTTCTGAAGTTTTTGCAAAGTAATCTAGCTGACACTTTATGGATCATGTCCAGGCGATATAGATTAAGATGGAAAGAGAATTGATTGCACAGGACAAACAAGATATCTGAATGACACCACGTGGTCCCCATAGCCAAGAAAACTGTTGCAGCACATTGTAAGACAGCATCTGGCTTGGACAGCATGGCTGTCATGCCTCATAGTTCACAAAAGTGAGATCAGGGAGTCAGTTTTTGGAGAAGTATGCCATTTTATTGAGTAAAATGTGGAGTCAGCACAGAACAAAGTGGTGGCACAGTTAAGAAAACAAAGCATAGAAGTTATAGCAAAAGCAGTGTTCGTGATCAAGAATAAGCTTCTAGTCGTCTCCTGGAAACTTGTGGCATGAAAAGGCAAAAGAGAGTAACCCACCTCATCCCAGTTGATTGTAAAATGTACAACTCAGATTTGGACTCAACTGTGGTGAACGAAACCTCGGCTAAGTGAAGGAACGAACTCTACTGCTAAGCATTTCCTATACTGGAATAAGGCTCTCAGATGAAAAAGGGTTATGTATCCAAGTGTACAGCAGTCTGGTTACATGAGGCAAGTTCCCTGATAGTGGAATACTCTCTCACTCCTTATAGAATGTCTTATGCATTCATAAACGTAGTCAACACAAGTTCAATACAACTCTCTGATTGCCAGAAACTGCCAGTGAAAGACATGTTTTTTGGCCTGTAAACTCTAAGAGCACAATTGATGATAAACCACCATGACGAAGATACACACGCACGTCTCTCCTGGCAACAGGTCACTTGGTAGGGAAGTTATCTGAATTAATGTTATGTCAAAAATGGAATATGCTATGCCTATATGAGTCATTGACAAAGAACAACTAGAAAATGTCAGCAACTTTGAATATCTTGGGTCAACCATCAATACCGCAGGAAATTGCTCAGCAGAGATCAGAATGAGATTAACAATGGCATTACAAAGAACGTCACAGATGAAAAATCTATATCAAGGTACAAATAGAAAAACAAAGTTACAACTATTAAGAAGCTATATTTTTTTAAGTGGCAACATATGGTTGTGAGACGTGGACAATTACATCTGCAATGGAAAAGAAAATATTGGCATTCAAAATGAAATGTTATAGAAAGGTCCTAAGAATATCATGGACAGAAAGACAAACCAACACAGATGACCTGAACATAGAAGAAGACTGACTCTTCAAAACTATTAAAAAAGTTCCAGCAAACATATTTTGGTCATATGAAGAGACACAATGGTTTAGAAAGATTAATCATGGAGGAAAAGTTCCAGGAAAGAGAACAAGAGGCAGACTAGGACTTAAATAGACACAGAATATTGAAGACTTTCTAAACATGACACTGGAAGAGGCTGAGCACCTTGCATGGAACTGAGAGGCTTATAGAGTGGCAATGAAGACAACATTCTAACAAGAACCCGTCCTATAGAGAGAGAAAGAGAGAGAGATACCTATATAATACAAATTAAACAGTATCACAATGTACTTCACACACCCTGGCAGGAATCATATTAAAATATGTGTTGGTTTTTTTAGAGTGAATGCAGAAGAATAAGACACATTGTGTTAAGACTGATAATGTCCACTATGTTTTGATTTAATTATTCATGCGAGCCATGACAGAAGTTAGTCCATGTTTTCATGTTAATATTGTACATGATACAGAACACATAATTTCTGTTGTATCTACAGAAACCTTATCATAAACATGAATCTTGGCCGCCAGAAACAGCTGATGCTCACTACCAGACTGGCATGTGCTACATGGAACTGAGAAACTACAACAATGCTCTTCAGGAGTTAAATATGGCTATAAAATTGAATCCATCTTGTGCAGATGTATGTGAAAATTTAAGTTGTCACTCTTCTTATACTTTATATTTGTCTTATTTGGGTATGAGAGAATGGATCATTAAAAACTAGAGATACTGAACAGAGAAAACATGCAGCACATTAACCTTATGGTCACTCATTTGAATTATGGCCTCAATCATAGCTTGTGACCTTTTAGTCTTTGTCACTATAGACCTGACCAAATATGCTCACAGATCTATCTATGTTCCTTCTTCTTCTTCTTCAGCATTAATTCTCAAACGCCTGCTGGATCTCTCTTGTAGCAGGACCATGGTCCTATTAGATTTCTAGCAGGATGCAGTCCAGAGAATGAATATGACTTGTGTCACCATTTTATTTGCGCCAATGGCTCGACACATCCGTCTTTGGCAGATTTTGGCGGCAAGTTCTTCCTAAACGGAATCAGGCTTGATGATGAGAAAAGGTTCAGTACCCAATGGGCACTGGCACAATACGTCTTATTACATGAGGCAAGTTCACTGGCTGCGGAATGCTTCATGCAAGACAGACGTGAAGGACATATATAATACAGAGTCAGTACTTGGCGTAGAGTCAGTACACATTCGCTGCTTGGTGACAGATAGGAAGGCTATCACAGGCTAGGGTAACCCACCCGAAATGTCAAAGCATGCTAAAAATCGGATGTGCGAGGCCTACAAGGCGCATAACGGTGGCACAACGTAACCATGCTCCCGGCGGAAATTGCACAAATAGCCGTGCTGATTACAATAGAGCAAACACAACAACAACAACAACAACAAAATGAACACAGAAGACCTGCTGCTGGAAAAGACTGAACAACAAATACATCATTGTGTGTTTGTTCTTTCATAAGATTCTGGCAATAAAGCATCACACTTTATTTACAGCATATAGTAATATTATATATTAGATCTGTAATGAAATATATATTAGCCTATATTATATATGTATGGCTCTGTTGCAGAGTCGTATGAGCACATCTGTGATGACCAAGGTACAGAGTTTGATCCCCACCACAGGCAATTATGCATCAGAGCTGTATATAAAGTAATGGAAAACTATTGAACGTATTTATAATTGCCTAGAAAATCACTACAGCCAAAAAATGCTGGGTTGATGGCTACATCCTGAATAGGATATGCAACATATTTTTATTCTATTAGGGCCTAAATCAGATTTGTGTATTTTATTAGCAGTGTGTAAATCATGACATTTACATTTACACTGAACAACAAGTAAGGGGTAAACCAGCACTATAAATCATCTAAAGACAAGATGGAAGTACCCCACAAGAATGAAATAATAAGGTGTTTTTTTTTTTAACAAACTGTCTATGTGCAACGACATGTCCTGACAAGGCCGCAGAGAAGAGGGAAATGTCAACTCCCCCCTCCCCCCTTACTTAGCAAAGCAGAATATGAATTTGAGTAGGCTGCTATTGATTGACTTAGTCAAGAAGGTCAGCAAACACATTCTCCCCCACGCAGTGATGTTTCGCTAGAAGACTTTTTTTTCATAAACCCTCTCCTTGCAGGAGACATGTCATTGGTAATGGCCCTTGACATTGTGTAAGTTTTTTCTTGATTCTGTAATTTTTTTTAAGTTCTCGTACAGTTTTTAGTTTCAACTGGTTGACATATGGAAACTGATTTATATAGATATTTCTCATTGTAAGAGAAAAACGTATATTTTCAGGCCTACTATCAACGAGGTCTTGCAACTGTAAAATTGAGACAAATGAGAGGAATACTAGACTTCAACAGAGCTCTGGCTCTGAATCCCAAGATGTACCAGGTAAAGATTGATGGTTGAGGATTTTCTGCTTCTTCTGTTGTACATTGCATGCATTTCTTTTAGCAAAGTACACAGTCCTTTGTTGATTATCAATAAAAAATAATAATGAGACCATAGCTAATTTATAAGTGCATATAAAATATAAAGTTGTTGCAGAAAAGTGTCTTTGTCAGGTATAAACAAGGAATTTGTTAAACTAAAGTTAAAAGCAAAAGCTTGAAAAACTCACATTCTATGTGTAAAATTTGTAATTTAAAAAAGGTTTGCCATTACAAACTTTCCAGATAACTCCTTTTCTCCAGCATGTGGATAAAGCAGACGCATTCTGGCAGGCAGTAAGTCACTAAAACCTCAATTTTTATAGCTACTTCTAAATACAGTATTGCAAGGCAGGAAAACCTTGTAGTGAACATAAAGGCTATTTTACCACAGCAGATGCCAAGATGTGTACAGCAGGGAGTTTTTATTGTACCTCCAAAAGATAATTTCAGCCCCAACTGTGGTTTGAACCTGAGACCTCATGGTTCTAAGACTAGTATTCTAACCTTTTAGCAACATGCTCCACCAATGTGTTTTATAAATTTGTAGAATTATTCTGATATATCTTGACTAAAATAAATCTGTTTCCCATTTTTTGTTTATCTTAATTTTTCAGGCATATCTGAGTCGAGCTTGTTACTATGGAATGAAAGGAAAGTATGCCAAGGCAATCTTGAACTGTAATGAGGCCATCAAGCTTCAGCCTAAGAGCTTACGAGCATACCTCTATAGGTTTGTGATTGTCAATCTATCTATTGTCTTTTCTCTGCTTTTCCTGTAAGGTATCGCAGGATTAATTACAATCAGTTTTTGGGCTATAGCAAGTTTGGTTGCCTGATGTGCAGTAATATTGTGATGTCTCAGAATGTTGGTAACTCCTTTAATTCACCTTCTTTTTGGTCTCCCTCTGCCCTTACTTTTTCCATTTTCATGTTGTATGCTCAAAGAGACTATGGGTCTCAACAACATGCAAGAATTACACACAGTAGCATCACATCTCTCAAACTAGAGAGCTCTGATTTCTGCCCTGTGCACCATAATCAGCTCTGAGGAACATAAATAGATAGATGTAAAGATGCTCTTGCTGCTGACCAAAATAAAGGTTCATTAAGTGACTGAACCATTTCAGACTGTTTTTCAATATATTTCATCACATGTATTCCAATAGTTCTTGTAATCTCTTCATTCCTCACATGATCTCATCTCATTCTGTTTGCTACTTTGATTAGATATCTAATGTAGTACGTTTTCTCTCTTGTTCTTTAGTTAGTGTCCATGTTTGACATTGATAACACAATGTTGGTATGAAGATTGAATTTATGACTTCCCTTTTGGTTTCTATCATGATAGATTTGTGTTTCAAAATTGGTGTAAGCTCATAATTTATATAGTTGGATTTTTTAATACTTATCTCAATCTCTCTGTCCATTCTTCCGTCATCTGTAAAAATAATCCCACAGTATTTCCCAAGCTTTTTAATCTTCGAGTTATGGAAGCTGTATGAAATTACACATAATATTAAAAAGTTGAAATGTTGACACATGGTGTGACCACTGATTCCCATAATGAACCCATCATTGTGGTATAATTAAGTAAAGAAATTATTAGGGAACATGTATGCACCTGGAGTCATCATTAGAAGTCACTACAGACATTCAAACCTGCATTCAACTGTTTAAGAAGTTAGTGAATTCCATCGAAGAAGAAGGACCTTGTTTGTTCATTGAACCATTTGGTCACCTCTATCATGATATCTTAATCAAAATGAAACTATTGTCCCATAAAAAAGAACAACGCCCTCTACTTTTATAACATATATCGACCACATCTGTAAAATAGCAAGTACCAACGAAGAAGATAACATAAAAGATGAATTAAACGAACTACTCTTTGCAGATGACCACGTACTAATAGCGACATCAGAAGAAAATTGCATGAACATATGAATAGAGTCTACACAACATGTCAAAAATTCATCATGAAGATTAATATTGAAAAGACTGAAATAATAGCAATAGCAAAGAGAGAAAGAAATATCACTATCTCCCTCAATGATAAACACCTTAAACAAGTAAATGAGTTCACTTACTTAGGAAGCATTATATCGAGTGAAGGGAAAACCAGTAAAGAGATACAAAATAGATGCAACAAAACATACCAGATCCTAGGACAGATGTCACATATTTTCAAGAACAAAAATTTAAACATAGACACTAAAGTTGCATTATACAAGACTATTATTATTCCATCACTGTGCTACCAGTACCAAACCTGGACAATGTACCAAAACAAGACAAGAGAAAAATAGTGACAGAAGAAATGACATGTCTACAAAGAATACTCACAGTGTCATTAAGAGATAGAATTAGAAACAATAACATCAGAAAGATAACCAAAACAATACTAATTTTGGAACACATCAATAGACAACAGATCAAGTGGTTTTCACACGCTTCCAGACTACTAACAGACAGCATGCCACAGATGGCCATGATACATAGACATGAGGCAGACCATGTAAAAGATGGATCACAGAAATCAAAGAAGCCACAGGAACAAGCTTACAAACAGCACACAAGAAGGCCATCTCCAGGGAACTCTTCCACCCCTGACAAGACAAACAAGGGTCCAAGCATAAAGATAGATAAATATAGGATATGAAACATGTGGTGGGAAGTCAGGATATGAATCATTTAGTGCAAAGTCAGAATATGAAGTATTTAGTGCAGTCAGGATATGATTTAGTGCAGAGTCAGGATATGATTTAGTGCAGTCAGGATATGATTTAGTGCAGAGTCAGGATATGATTTAGTGCAGAGTCAGAATATGATGTAGTGCAGAGTCAGGATATGATTTAGTGCAGAGTCAGGATATAAAGTATTTGGTGCAGAGTCAGGATATGAATCATTTAGTGCAGGGTTAGGATATGAAGTATTTAGTGCAGAGTCAGGATATGAAGTATTTAGTGCAGTGTCAGGATATGAATCATTTAGTGCAGGGTTAGGATATGAAGCATGTAATTAGATTACACAAAATTACTTTGAATGATATGTACAAATTGACATATGGAAATGGAATTGTCATCAGTGGGTTAATGGCCTGAAACAGAGATTTATGAAGCACCATGACCACCTCCACTAACAATAAATCACATTTAGATAGTAATCTTTTGATATCTTTTTTAATGAAGTCATTATTTTCTTGTTTTATTCTGTTCTCTTTCCATGAACCAGAGGAGCTCTCAAGTATCATATCAAAGCATATGATCTGGCAATTCTAGATCTAACCAAGGCCTCATCAATTGATGCCAAGTTTCCTTTGCCTTATTTCAATCGAGCTGTCTGCTTCCATGAGATTGGCCAGTTTGATAAAGCATTGAATGATTATAGCATTGTTTTGCTTCTTGGAGACATGCTAAGATTAAAGGTAAAAATCACCCTATACATAACTGTACAGGTCCTGATATTATACATTATTACTATATATTACTAATAATTGTCCAGCTCTGTGGTGACATGATACAGAGCAAGTCTGTGATGGCCAAGGTACTGGGTTCAAATCCTGCCACTGGCATTTGTACATCAGAGAAAGCTATGGCAAACTACTGAACATATTTGTATTGCCTAGAAAATCACTACAGCCAACAAAAGCTGGGTTGATGGCTATGTCCTGAATAAGATATGCTACCACTTACTAATTATTATTACTAATCTACACATATCCTTTGGTTAATTGAACAGTACTTCTTATGGTGAGGTATGCTCTTTTCAATCATGAACGCTAATCCAATTTGATTACATCATAGCTTTTTGATCATCAAATAATAATGGAGGTTGCAGTTCTGGTAATCCAGTCACCACAACCTCTGGATAGTTGCAGAGTCTCTATTAGAGATAAGGAAAATAATAAGTTTCTCTCTTCTATGTTTGTTATCTTCTTCTTCTTCAGTGGTCATTCTCAAACTCCTGCTGAATCTCTCTTGTAACATGACCATGGTCCTATTAGATTTCCAGCAGGATGTAGTCCAGAGAATGGAAATGCGTTGTGTCTCCATTTTATTTGCACCAATGGGCCGACACATCCATCTTCAGCGTGATGTTTGTTATAAAATTCAAATGTGTTATTAAAGTATTGCTATGATAAAATATTGTCAATTCACTTGAGAAATAGAGCCCTTAGAAGTTATTTATAACCAATCCTCATGTATGGAAGTAAATCTTGGACAATCTGCAGATAGTGAAAAATTATATATAGAGGCAGTAGAGATGTGGCTTTATGGAAGAATTTCAAGAAAATGGGCAGATAAAAAGAGTAATGAAGATATTGTGAAAGAAATTAATTCAAAAAGAGAGTTGCTCACTCACATCAGAAAAAGACAATCCATATTTTTTCGACACATCATAAGAAGAGGAAAGATGGAACACTTTGTAATAATAGGCAAGTTGATAAGCACGAGGGGCAGGTGAAGACCAAGAATGAAGATGCTAGACAGCCTAGCATTGTGTCATGGGAGAATATCGCTATCAGAAATAATTGACAGCAATAATTAACATGAAACAGAAAGCTGTGGAAAGTCATGATAACCAACACCACACATAGAATATAGGAAGAAGAAAGTAAACCTCAAAAACAAAATATAAATTTTTACAGCTTTCATCGCTTCTATATGATTTGTTTCTTCTCAAGGTGCTGATCAACAGGGGACTCTTGTACTTTGAAACACAGGATTATAAGAATGCCCTGTCTGACTTTCAAGCTGCTTCAAAGATTAACCCTAGTGATCATACAATTCTCCATACACTTGGTCTTTGTTTTCATAAGTAAGTACTGAAGAGATTTACTCATCATGTGGTGATGAAAACTAAACAGATTCAAACAGTGAATGAGAGAATGACCTTTGAACTCATACATTTGTGACTTCTGAATTGAGACAAAAATAAAAAGTTTAAGATTATGTGTTACTGAATCTTCTTTTTAGGTGTCATATGCATGCATTGTAACAATTAAGGTACCCCATGGCCATCTTGCATTGTTGTTTTTTTTTCATTTAAACCATATAGATTTATCTTCACAAGATGGGCTATTTCCAGTTCTGATTATGTGAGAATTCTCAGTGTATAATGGAATCAACTGAAACTGCTCTACGGTTGGGAGACTATATTTCTTTGTTGAAAAAGCTTTACAAATCATCCTCATCATTTGTCTTATATTTCAGATATGTTGCCTGGTACCTGAGAGATAGTTCATGTCAGAGGTGCTGCGGACGATGTGTCAACATATAGATAGATATCTCCATTTTCTTCTGCCATCTGCAGATATGTGGAATTCAAGTCCTGTCCATTTCTTGATGTTATCAATCCATGATTTTCTTTATCCCCCACTGCCTCTTATGACATGTATAGCAAGTGACAGTGTTGCTATTCTTTGCTCCCCTTTCAAGCTTTGGAACCGCATAGACATAATATAAATAATAAATGATAACAACAGACATATTTGAAGTTGCCATCTTAATGACCATCCGTAGAAAACATAGACAAAATAACAAACAATTCAATATTTAATACTTTGTTTCTGAAAACACTAAACAATCCATTAACTGGCCTGTAAATAACTGTGGTGTGAAAGACTGTGCACATAAAGTGCGATTTGGTGTGGAACTGCATACCCTCAGCATTCATTCTCAAACTCCCGCTGGATCTCCTTTGTAGCAGGACCATGGTCCTACTAGATTTCCAGCAGGATGTAGTCCAGAGAATGGAAATGCGTTGTGTCGCCGTTTTATTTGCGCCAATGGCCCAACACATTTCTTCGGCGGAGAACTGCATACAAAATGATAAGACATGAACATAGATTGAGCAAATCATATGTCCAGGCTATCATATGGATACAGCATCATTGCCATATTTACTATAATAAATGTATCAATTTTCTTTTATTAGTTTATTTTTTGTTAATGCATTGTTATAGTTGCTTATAATTATTTCATCTGTGTTTATTTTTTCAGATTAAATTTTTTGAAGGATGCTGTGGCAGTCTTTACCAGATGTGTGCAACTCAAGCCATTCTTCCTTGATGGGTTTATTGCCAGAGGAAATGCTTTTATGGATTACAAAAATGCAGATGGGCTGAAACATGCTAAGCGTGACTATCAACGAGTTCTACATATGGACCCACTGTGTTTGCCGGCACACATCAACCTGGCATACACAGCTCAAGTTTCTGGAAAGCTAATGCAAGCCTGGAAGCATTTTACTTCCATCATCGAAGTAAAACCAAGTATGAAATTATTATTTCAATTGAAAAATACTGTCACTAATTTATATAGAAAAATGTTCTTTTAATGTTCATTCTGCTAAGATGGGGTTTAGTTTATCCAACAGAGGCTGAAGACTAAGACTTTCTAGGCCCTCCTAAAATTGAACAATTGACAATCTGCCCTATCAAGTAAAAGTGCTGAATATGGAGGAAACCATCAAAGTTGCACACCACAGTAATCACGATATTTACATGGAAGGAACACATCAACAAAGCTACAACAAAGACCAGGAGAAATTAACGATCTTGAGAAAACTAAGTGGAACTACATAAGGAGCAAATGGGAAAATACTTAGTAAAGTTTACCAGCAGGACATATGACCACACCTGAAATATGGGTCAAATGCATGGAGTCCAACATCAAATACTGCATTAATGAGCTATATAAGGTGCAAAACCAGGCACTTAGGATCATCACGGGGACAATAAAGTCAGCATCCATAGTAGAAATGGGGAGGATACAAACACTGAGTGAACACAAAGGTGCTATTACATGCAGAAAAGTTCCACTGTATGCAAAGTCATCCAATGAAAGACAGATTTCAAAACTTAGCAAGGAAAAGATATAGCTCTATCCATCAGGCCAAATGACTCCTCAGAAAAATTTCAGACTTGCCTGAAGATGACAGCCCCCTAAAAAAATCAGAACAAACCCCTTGGAGAGAGGACAGTGGATTATCTATTCATTTCCTGAGAGGTGGAGGAGATTTTCAGTGAGTACAGAATAGTGTACAACATGACAGTTACCCTAAGTTTACTGGTTGATGAATATCCACAAGACATATGGATGTGAGTATATAGAGATGGGTCAGCAGAGAGTGCAGTAAAATGGAGGAGTAGGAATATATATATAAAACACCCAAACAATGATAGGGATACAATCAAAATACCAATGGGAAATTTCTGTTGTAATTACAATGAAGAAATCCAATCAAGGTGGCAACTGAAAAACTTCTGAGAACCAATCTTAATTTACAGCTTATAGTATTCCAAACAATGCAAGATTAACACTCCAAGCAATCCAATCCAGAAAACGACCATACCAGACCTGCAAATACTACTGACCAAAATAAGAAATCTGCGTATAGTTAGCTATGCAGTGAATGCCATCTCATTGTGGAATACCTGGAAATGAGAAATCAGATCATCTGGCTAAGTAGGGAGCTGCTGACGGTCTACTAGATGTGCCAATAACGTACCCTCAAAAGAAAAAGATGATCATAGCAATTAGAAAGCCAAATGCAGAACAAGATGACTGCCACATTATGAACAGACCAGAACAAGTTGTCATTGTGCACCTCAGAACAGTACACAACCAAATGTATACAAAGTTCAAGATTGGCAACATGGCCATGTGTACAGGTGGACAAATACCTCAGACAGCAGAGCATATTCTTTAGGATTGCCCGGAATATGAAATGCTGAAGCAAATACACTGACCGAGAGAAAAAAAAAATTAAAGGAAAAATTCTACAGACCTCTGTATGAGTTACAAAATACATTCAAGTTTATAGAAGAAACAAAACTTCAGATGTTCCAGTGTTCCAGGTGGATGAAAGAAAAAGAAGTGTTCATTCTCAAAATCCTGCTATATCTCTTTTTTGTAGCACGACAATGATCCTACTAGCTTTACTGCTGGATGTAGTCCAGAGAACTACCACAGAGTTGAGGCATTCTGTTGTCATTTTAGTTGTGCAACTGCCCACCACAACTAGCTTTGAGGGCAAAACAAATATGAAAGAAGCCATTGAAAAATTAGGATAATTTCTAGTTATTTTATGAAGACATTTAAACCATTTTTTTAAAAATGTTCTTTTCATTACTACAAAATACTGCAAATGTTTTACCGGTAATCTAAAATAAGATACAGTGTTCACAAATACTGAAAATTTTTTGTTAATAGATGTTTTATACTTAGGTCTATGTTCTAAATTATTTTTAATAATTTCAACAAACCTTTTATTTATTTATACCTACTGTATTTCTATGTGCAGGCTATAAATCTGCTCTGGAGGGTAGAGCTATAGTTAATCTTCAGATGAGCAACACGTTTGGGGCATTCCAGGACATCAGTCAGTCCATAAATTATGGTCCAACAGCTGAACTTTTGACAAACAGAGGAGTTATCAGTCAGGTAAAACATTACTGATTTCCTAATTGATTTCACCAATGTGCATACCTTTCAATTTCTAGATGGATTATTTTATATTACAGCTCAAAATAGCCTCTGAGTTGTGTATTTTGGTCTCAAATTTTGCCAAAATTACATTATAATATGAATTATATTATATTTTATTGTATAACTGTTATCATACAAAATTATTGTATAAAGAATAATTATATAGTTAGCTAAAGGCCAAGCCAGTAGATAAGAAAGAGGGAGGGGGGAGGTTGATGGAGTTCAAAATGTCTCCCCGTTCTTTTAGATAAATAGTTTTCTGTGTGGTATTTTCATCCATTATCAAACTCCTATTGGATCTCTTGAAGCAGCATGCTTCTACTAAATTACCAGCAGGACATAGTCCAGAGAATGGAAATATATTGTGTCACTGTTCTATTTGTGCCATTAGCCACTGAACAGTGGATGTCAGTAAACCATATTGTTAGAAGTAGGCCAGCCATATGAGACATCTGATTCAGCTTGCTCAGAGCTAACCATGTCAAAACATACTTGATATTTTTGCTGCTGTCTATATCACTATCGATGTTGCTACAGAGGCCAACAGAAATTTGAGTATGATAATTAGTACTAGGAAACAAGCAGAAAAACATGTCAACTTTCCTTTACTTCCTACCACTTTAATGATTTTCCCAAAAAAAGTATCAAAAATTCTACATAAATAAAGATATTAGTGTGGTTTTTTAATAGGGAAACCTCCCTCCATTCCATTTTATTTTCTATCATTCTATATGTACCTTCAGTGCCGAAAAATGGTGCATAGAGCAGAAACAAGAGCTCTCCTGTTCGGGCAGTGTGATATAGCAAATAATTTCTCAATCATGTAATGGATGCAAGCGCATTTAATAAACTATCAAATATCTAGCATTAAAAAATTCTAAGAAACAAAACAAAATTTAAAATCTTCAACTCCTGCGTAATTCCAAAATTAACATATGGATGTGAAAGTTGAAAAGCAACATCAATCTTAGAACAAAGACTAAACACCTTTGAAATTTGAAAACAAATGTCTTAGACAACTACTAAACATCCATTAGTATTTAAGTAAGACCACTTTAAATCAAACACAGTCATCAGGAAAGAAGCAAAACAAGAATTTGTATACACCTATATTAGAAGGCATCGCTGGAATTACATCGGACACGCTCTGCGATTGGATAACAAGACTCCTCTGTCAAGCTTTGACGTGGTCACCAAGGGACAAGAGAAAACGAGGAAGACCAAGAGAGACCTTACATAGAACTATTACAAGAGAAAGCTTCACCATCTGTATCAGAAACAATGAAGACCTAAGACAAGTTGCAATAAAATGTGAGGCATGGAAATCTATTACATCTGCCCTATGTGCCTTTTTTTGGCCCTAGAGGAATAACTAACTAACTAATTTTTAATACAAATGACATAACTTTCCCACTGAATTAGTTTTTTAAATTGCGTAATAATGAAAAAATGCATCAAACAATATTTTAAAAATGACTGACTCACGTGTTCTGACTCAATGTCAATTTTCTTCCAAAAATTTCTATACCTATCTTAATTCTAATTAAATTTATAAAGTTTTTCATAACCAAACTAACATAACCAAAATAAAACAGATGTCTCTAACCTTGGATATAATTTTTATTTGATCTAAGAATATTTTTCGTCTCACTTCACAAACAACATGATGTAAATTCAATCCACAATGTCCCTAAAAACTGCATTGTCATTTCATAATGAAACTAACATGTTCCATAATATCTTTTTTGAAATTAAACATAATTACCAAAAATTCCTAATTATTAGAAAAACATTCCACAAGAATTTAACTAAAAATTGCTACATTTCAACTCATTGTGCATTTAACCATGCTTAGGAAGTGAAACCATGCTTAGGAAGTTGTGAACCAAGTGTAGTAATTGTATTTTTATTTAAAAACAGTTCATGGGAGATAGAATCATGGCGATGAAGGATTATCAGAAAGCAATCAAGCTGGAACCAAGGTACTCATTGGCCTATTTTAATGCTGGAAATGTTTATTTTCATACCAGACATTTCAGACAGGTGAGTGCTTTAAAATCTTTTCTGGAAAAGTAAGCAAAAAAAAGTAACACTATCATGCATATTGTAAGAGATGATAAAGGAAGTTTTGTGTGGTGTTGGCTACCCCATACCATAGAAGGATATTGACTACCCCATACCATAGAAGGGTATTGACTACCCCATACCATAGAAGGGTATTGACTACCCCATACCATAGAAGGGTATTGACTACCCCATACCATAGAAGGATATTTGCTACCCCATACCATAGAAGGGTATTGACTACCCCATACCATATAAGGGTATTGACTACCCCATACCATAGAAGGGTATTGACTACCCCATACCATAGAAGGGTATTGACTACCCCATACCATAGAAGGGTATTGGCTACCCCATACCATAGAAGGGTATTGGCTACCACATATCATAGAAGGGTATTGGCTACCCCCATACCATGGAAGGGTATTGACTACCCCATACCATGGAAGGGTATTGACTACCCCATACCATAGAAGGGTATTGACTACCTCATACCATAGAAGGGTATTGGCTACCCCATACCATAGAAGGGTATTGACTACCCCATACCATGGAAGGGTATTGACTACCCCATACCATATAAGGGTACTGACTACCCCATATCATAGAAGGGTATTGACTACCCCATACCATATAAGGATATTGACTACCCCATACCATAGAAGGGTATTGACTACCCCATACCATGGAAGGGTATTGACTGCCCCATACCATGGAATGGCATATAGACCCAAAACTCTTTGACATTAACGTTGTCTCCGTAACCAGCCTTAAGGTTTCCTGCTATGCCGAAGCATATTTTGGAATATTTTTTAGTAATTTATGGTAGTATTTGAATTTTACAATTTCTCCCTCACTATTCAGTCCACATGAACAATTCTGACATAAAAATATTCAGAAATTGATAGGCAATAAAACTCAGTTTAGTTTGTTTACTTACATACAATATTGTGTTACTAGTGGAAAATGTCATGTTCTTGTGCTGCATTTACTCACGTTTGGATATAATACCAGAAAACAGTCAAGATAAAGACATATCAAGCTTTATAAATTCTTATTTTTCATGTAAGCTGACATTGTTAACTTCTTTTTATCATATTTTTTTATAGAGCATTTTTTCCTTTTTATTAAAAAAAAATAACTTTCAATGTATATAATTCTATTGACAAACCAGAATAGTACCAGTACTTTCATTTGTCTTCACAATGATACATAATGTATCAAAATCTGTTATAAATTAAGAATTACAATTCAGTTTCTTTATCGACCATCAAAGAAGAACAAATACAAATAATTAATTATGCCACAGCTTGTATTTCAATTCAGTAGAATCACTGAAGACTGATGTGTTAGGCCATTGGTGCAAATAAAACAGTGACACAGTACATTTCCATATCTGGATTATGTCCTGCTGGAAAACTGGTAGGACCATTGTCCTGCTACAAGAGAGATCCAGTGGGAGTTTGAGAGTTAAAGCAGAAAAAGAAATTAGTAGTCAATGTGTACATTTTATATTATATATTTATAATGATTCAATTAATTATAAATTTTATTCATAGGATAGACTCTATTCAGTGTTGAGACATGGGAAGTATAATGTTAGGTCCAGGTTTTTTTATGATGGTGGTACATTAGAGATGTAGTCAGCAGCATTATTTTACCAAAATTACTTTCGTAGATATTATCGGTGCCCATTTCCTAAGACTGGGTCAAATAAACAGCTGTTTTCTAGCAATTAAAAATATCACAAAAATTGTAACTATGTCACAGGACATGTAATATTGAATATAAAATAATGTGGTATGAATATATTATGAGAATGCAGTGCAATAGACCCCATGGGTCACAGTAGTAGAAATTATGGCTTCAGATCATAAGGAAAACTAAGATAACATGAGCTAAAAATCCCACAACCATATATGCTCCCAACAGTCAAGTTAAATACTTGCCACAAAGTATAAAACCAGTTCCACATATCTTCCTGCAAAAGTCATTTAGGATGTGATGTTAAACAGTATCCATTTAAAAAAAATCAATTTAAAGATAATCTTTCATGTATTATAAGTTTTATCATTTTATGTTCTCATAGGCACTGGATTATTATACTAAAGCTACAACATATAATCCTATGGATGATTCTGCTTTTGTCAACTGTGCCATCACGAAGGTAATTTCATTTCATCATCAATATTTCCCATTTAAAAATTCCTTCTAATTCATTTCTCTAAATTTTGTTTGGGACATAATCTGGCTATAACAATGAGAAGGTAAACTTTAAATGATAGGGCAATAATGTATGCCATACAGCTTTCTGCACATACAACAAAGTACCATGAGGTAGCTTCAAAAAGGTCCCAGAATAGTCAACTAGTGATCAAATGAAAGATGATGTCATGGAAATTATATATTTAGAAGTTTGTAATGACCTTGACCAAAGTATTTGGCAGATGTGGTCTTCATATATACTCTTCAGGAGAAGATAGAGATGTTTGTGTGTTGTGTTAATTACATCATCATAGTTGAAAATGTTCTTGATTGAGCAATGTACAAATGTAAAATTCTGTGTTTTTGAGAAGTTACTCTCAGAGATGCTAACATTTCTTAATAAATGGTGATACCGAAAGAATAAATCACAAGTATTTGTATGCCACAAGCATTTCCATGAAGGTCATGTTAGTGTCGATGATGATGCACATAATAGACAGCCATCAACATTGAAAGCATTAGCATGTTCAGAATGTTGTTTGTGTTGACAGAAGACTTAGTGTCAAGAAAATAGCTTCAGAAGTTAGATTATCAGTTGGAAGTTACCACAGCTTTCTCCACAATGAACTGCATATGCACCATGTTTGCCAACACATGGGTTCCCAAAATATAATTTCCTTGGAACATTCTCCTTATTTTCTGGACCATGTACCAGCTGATTATTTCTTGTTCCCTCAACTGGAATCGGCACTGAAAGAACAATGATGCAGATGACTTTATCACCAATGTGACAAGACAGCTGAGAAAGGTGTCAAAGAATGAGTTCCACAAATGTTTCCAGCAGCTATGAGCTTGTTGGAAAAAATGTGTAGTTGCTGATGTTACTTTGAAGGAAATGTAGTGTAGATAATTCAGTTGTTCCTTATATCTATATAATCCACTAATTCCTAGAACTTTTTGAGGATACCTTGTATAAGAATGCTGCTAAAGTGCAGTACGGTAAACAAGACCATATATTAGGGGAAAGTTAGAAGGGCTCTTCATCAACCTCCTTATGAAAATAGTATATTACATTTAGCATTAAAGAACAAGTAAAACCCTCAATAGGGTAAAACCCTCAATAGGGTAAAACCCTCAATAGGGTAAAACCCGTCCAACTGTGGTATTCACATAGAAGATAATGAACAATTCTACAAAAATGTAGAGATTATTTGTTTTTATTATGTGTTTGTGTGTATGTGGGGGTGGGGGGGGGAAGGGATGTGGAATACCAAAGTTCCATAGTGGTATCTGCATCTCTGTGAGCAAACTTGTCCCTGTGTGCAAATATGGCTCTGTGCGTAAATCTTTCTTTCTGGCATCCACTGCGTATTATTTCATTTATAACTGATCCTAACCCGTACCCCCATCCCTAATGTAAATACTAATGCATACGAAATGAATATGCCTTTTCAATTATAAATACAAATTCTACTAATCACGCTGCAAAGGTTAGGAAATACCACGAAATTAGGTAAAACTTTTCACAGTGAACGCCAGTAAGAAAGATGTGCCGGCTCTGTGTGCAAGTACATCAAGGAGCATGAGAGCATAGTAAATACATGAAAGCAGTGTACAGAATGGTATTGTGAGAATTCAGTGTACTTACAAGGTTCAGTGGTAGAGTGAATACACAAACACAACTCAGCAGAATTAGATTGTGGTTTGAAAGCTGGTCATACAGAATGATCATTGTACTGTACTGACAATATGATTGGATTCATTAGTGTCACACAAAATTTTCCCTCCCTCTGGCATAGAATACAAGATTTTTTATATTGCACACAGAGTCAAGTTTGTGATTTCAGATGTTAATGAATGTTCTAGAAATTTACAGCATCCAAGTCACGAGAAGAAACACTACAAGAAACTTCAAGTATAAACTCCTTTATATAGTGCAGATAAAACAGTTTAAAATCATAATACCTGAGGAATTGAATACAAGCCAACAAACTCTTGTATTATTTACCTTTTCTACCAGGAAGCTTACTTTAAATTAATGTATTTGAATGTATTCATTTGTTCTGTATGTCTGCCATATTCTCCAGGTGTTACTGCATGACACACAAGGGGCACTATCAGATTTTGAAACTGCTGCAAAGTTAAGTCCACACTCAGCCCACATCTTCTTCAATAGAGCTAACCTTTATGCATCCCTCCAACAGTATGATATGGCAGAGAAGGAATACACAAAAGGTGTTTACCTAATCATGTTAATTCATCAATTACTATATTTGTAATCTATAAAACACTTCCATTTTTTTTATTTGTTTACATATGCCTTTTTAGTAGTATTGGTCTTGAGAAAAGCATGGAGTTTAACATAGCACACCATTTTGTTAAATGATGAACACATAAGCGAATGGTTGTGTGAACAACAAATGTTAGGATAGCAACAAGAAAAGAGAACAGGGAGAGAAAGTAAGTAGTGTAAGGAAGGAAAAATATCAGGATTTAGATGGAGATATAGTAAAAAGAAATGAAATATGACCAAATGGATAAAATCAAAGAAGAAAAGAACAGAATGCATATAGAATGACTTTAGTAAAGATATTTTGTTAAAAGTGTTTTTATAGACTTGTTTTAACGTCATGCCAAAGCTTGCCATGAGTTCTGTGGAGTGGCAGGAATATTTGTGTGATATATAAAACTTCAAGAAAAATCAAAGGTCTGACTTGTGAAATTTAATCTATGTGAATGGATTTGAGTGAGAATCATTTTTGTTGATCATATTCCCACAGCTTCCTGTGGTTTGAGGTGTGGATATGGTAACAACTTTAGGTTTTGCACTTCATTGGTAATTCTTGTTTTTTTTCTGTTCTTCTTTTACCTACCTAATTTGCCTACCTATTGATCTCTAAATGTATGTTGTAAGGAGAACGTGCTGAAACTGCTTCATAATTGCCTGCTGAATGCAGACATTGCGATGACATATCTAAACTGATATTAGAAAAATTTAGTATTAATTGTGGTAAAAATTTAGTATTAATTGTGGTACTCATAGAACTGGAAGAAGCCTGTAGGGAAAAATGAGGAGAGATGTTTTCAACCAGCAACTCATAGGAACAATTAGCATATACTCATAATAATAATAGAATCTGTTACCTGTTAACAACCCCTAAAGCCTGTAAAACGTCACAATTATTAGCAATATGGACTACTGTGTAAAAATAATATGTACACATGGATGTACTGGGTGTAGTGGAGATAAGACACACAGAAATAGAATAAATTAATACTGAGAATGGGTATAAAAATATGGTTCATGGGATAAGAAATAAAGCATCAGGATAGAGTATGATTTTTTGTGTAAATTAAATTATCCTGCAAGGGTAATTGAGAGAGACAAAGAAAAGGAGGTAAAATGAAATTATGGATTGGCAATATTAAAGACAGCAGGATTAAGATTCTCCACTCTTAACTCATGGTCACTGGAATGGTGGGGCAGCTAGATATGCATTCCCTACCAAACATGGGGGCTCTTCAATTATGCAAGGCTAATATTTTTGCCTAATTTTTGGCTCTTCGAGAGAATAGTCACATTCTGCACAGAGCTGTTTTTATCACACCTTATGTGCTACCAGTTTGTAGCGTGTCACCACATGCTTGTTGGCAGTTAGTATCAAGGTCAGGACTGGAACTTTTCTGGTTCCTCATCATGATGTGCAGCGCTGGGTTCTCTGAATGTTACACCACAAAGGGAGATGTTATTGTACAGTTGAAATACTGTGAGGAGAGGTTATTGTAGAGTTGAAATACTGTGGGGTCATCTACTGAGATTTTACTGTTGCATAATGATTGATCTGATAGGTCTTCTTCTTCTTCAGTGTTCATTCTCAAACTCCCGCTGGATCTCTCTTGCAACAGGAGAATGGTCATACTAGATTTCCAGCAGGATCTAGACAAGAGAATGAAAATGAATTGTGTCACTGTTTTATTTGTCCCAATGGTCCGACATGTCCATTTTTGATGGAAGTCTAAGTCAATAGTGAGACTTTTGGAGCTTTCACATGTGGGTTAAGTGGTTGTGTTTTGACACATAAAGATAGGCCTATAGCAAAGATGTAGATAGGCCTATAGAAAAGATGTAGATATGCCTATAGCAAAGATGTATTTCTGACATTTAATTATTTTGGTCTTTTTACTGTCAGTTTATCTTTAAATTTCATTGTTTATTATGGTTTCAGCAGTAAGAAAATTGAATTTTTTAGACATGCATACCTAATGCGGTTTAAATGTTGTAAGTAGTTTGCCTATACATTTTATCTGATATGCATTTAAAATATATAGGAAAAGACCAGGTTGTAAAACAATTGTCTTAATTACCTTTTTTTCCAGCATTGGAGCTGAAACCTGATGATGTTTTAACATTGATAAGAAGGGCAGATGTTAGAAGCAAGATGGAAAAGCAGGCAGATGCCATTGAAGATTACAGAAGAGCTGTGGATATTCAGGAGAGACCCCACAAATTAGTCAAGGCATAGCTACTCCAATTTTCAATGTTGACATGCTGTACTATGAGTTTAATTTAAATTGGTAGCATATCCTATTCAGGATGTAGCCAACAACCCAGCATTATTTAGCTGTAGTGATTTTCTAAGCAATATAAATATGTTCAGTAGTTTGCCATTGTATTATAATATTTACCAGTATTTTCATATTTTAACTCATTTATATAAAATACACTCCTGAAATGCTGAAATATTTTTTAGTACATACATTTATTGTGTAATGTAAAGACAAAAACTAGATAAAGAGTAGAAAAAAATTATGACAAGTGTGAGAGAATCATTCAGAGATGGACACAGCTAGAAAAAAAATGTTGCTGATTCATACAGCTAACCTTTTATGTGAAGATCATACCTGATATGTGAAGATTCATACAGCTAACCTTTTATGTGAAGATCATACCTGATATGTGAAGATTCATACAGCTAACCTTTTATGTGAAGATCGTAACTGATATGTTAATTATTGATGGATTAAATTCTCTTTAATACTCTCCTATAATCATGGAATGATGAAAAGTTCTTTAACAACTCAAGTTGCAGACATCCCAGCACAGATACAAACCTACCTTCCAGGTGGTGACACAGTTATTGTCTGACTCTGGCCCTAGGTTCAAATCCACAGACTTCCCAGCAAAATAATATCCTCAGATTTAAGAGAAATGCTTCTCCCTCTAAGGTCAGATAAATGGAACACACGATTAGGAAAAGAGGGCATGAGTCTATGGACCACATGATCAGAACCAATCACAAATTTCTTTAACAACTATCATGTTGCAGAGCAGAAACAGAGTACATTCACCAAAACAAATGTAGAATCTCTAGACAGAGTGCACAACAATGCCCTATGCCTTATTAGTGGAGCAATGAGATCTACACCAATGACTGCATGTGAAATTCATACATTTTAAATACATATATATGTGTGTGTGTGCTCGTGCATGTGCAGGGGGGGGGGGGGTTGTATGGGTGGGTGTTGCCACTAGAAATTAGGGCATTTTTCACAATCTAAGTATATTCCCCTAGAACAAAAACACTGTATTATGGGTGTCAATAATGTCTGTTTGTCTATGGACATATCCTTGTCTGACTCCTTTTTCAGACTGAACCAATCAGATATTTAACTATATATTTTTATAGCTGCTTGTTAGGCATGGTACAATGTTTTAATGAGGTGGATTAAGTGTAGAGGAAAACCCATTTCTTTCATGATGTTCCAAAGTTTCTGCTGTTGTACACAACTGAAGGCCTTACTATAACCAATTAAACATGTATAGATGTCAATTATGTGTGACTTTTGTAATATTTAATGCATTTACAACTTTATGCAACAGCAAACTACAGAAGAATTATGCCAAGAATTTCCTTATGGATTTATTGAAATTTTCGTTTGACTAAGGTATGTTTGTTACATACATGTGTGTTCCCAGTGGCGACCTACAGCTGCGAAACATGGACAATAAATAAAACTACAGCCAAGACAGTAACAGAATGGAGAAGGTCTAAAGCAAATGTTACTATCAACAAAAAGCACAGTGAAGTCCAAAACCTGTTCTTAAATATGAAGAAGATAAAATTATGACAATGGATAAAGTGAAAGTACAACCAAAGATAATAATTGACAATTTTGAACTAGACGACATAACAGATTTCCAGTATTTGGGCACAAACATAAATAGCTCAGGAGACTGTGATGTTGAAATCAAGAGAAGAATTGAAATGGCAACATTGAAACTTGTGTAAATGAAAAACCTTTGGCAAGCTACCAGCAGCATAGTCAAATTATGTATGATCAGAACATGCGTATTTCCATTGGAAATATACAGTTTTGAAGCATGGATATTAAATAAAACAATAGCAAAGAGAATTGATGCTTTTGAAATGAGATTCTACAGAAGAATTTTACATATACCATGGACAGCTAAAAAGACAAATCAAGAAGTGTTAAGATCAATAAACGTTGAAAAGGGCTGGCTCCTTAACAACATCTTAACAAGAATGCTGTGTTTTTTTGGTTGTATAAAGAGATAATAAAGAGACATAACAGCATGGAAGGATTAATAGCTGAAGGCAGAGTAAACGACAACAGGGGAAGAGGGTGCCCATGACGACAATGGTGCAGTGATTTATCAGATTGTTTAAACATGTCTCTTTGCCTGCGCTAGGTCAACTTGCCCAAATTCACGAAGTGTTGAGAGAATCCATAAGGAAGACTACATTCTGGAAAGAATATGTCACATGATGATGAGATGTCAATTTCCTTAATTATCTTTATACATGTATAGATATCAATTTTTTGCGCATGTGGTTGCATCTGTGGGTCTCACCAATGGCTCACTAGACAAACAAACCATGCAACAGAAAACCTTAGTAGATGACAAGCCTTTATATTGAGGTTATCTTCTTATAGAAGCTTCATGGCACGTCATCTATACAATTCCATAGTCGTAACCTTCGATAACAGCTACCATGTTATTCCGACAGGCTGACGTTGTGCTTGAACTAATTACGGGCACGGCGTGAGTGGGCAGAACAACAAAGAAACCTGTCGCAAGGACCAGAGTTGTGCCCTGATGTCAACATCTGTTTCGACAGCATTGGACTCAAAATACCATCGAGTTGAATGGCTACTGGAACATAAGGCGGAGCACTTATGGGAATGCCTCACATGCTGTGAGGCCTGTTTCAAATCAAGAATCAAGATATCAATTTTTATACTTATCATTGTCAATATGCAAATACTGATGTGTATGCTTCATGACAGTTTACTAAAGTTACCACGCCTGATAGATGCTGCATATATTAAGAGTAAATTAATAACTGTTTACAATAATGCTTCAATAACTGTGCTTACCTCGACTATATATGCATATAGTTACGTCTGTGGGTCTCACCAATTGCCCACTAGACAAATTAACTATGCAACAGAAAACCTTAGTAGATGACATGCCGTTATATTGAGGCTCTCTTATGGAAGTTTTGCAGCATGTCATCCATACAATTATTGACTCCCTCTGAGTAGAAGGCTTCTTCAATAAGCATTGCACTTAGCCGAAAGCTGAAGTCTATTGGGTATGAAAGAAGGCTCAGAAAAACCACCCAACTGCACATAGGAAGTAAGAGCTAAATGCTCGCAATTCCTGGGGTTCTCAAACAAACAAAACAAAACCTTGACTATATAACTATATGTGATGAAATGTTATACATTAAATAATTAATTAGCAAACATTAATGTAATACAATTATGTGTGACTTATTGTAATAATTAAGTTTTACAATTTTATGCAATGATAAACTACAGGAGTATTGTGGCAAGAATTTCCTTATGAAAATGTTGAAATTTGTGTTTGACTAAGGTATGTTTGTTATGTACAAGTGTGTTTGTTACGTACCAGTGGTGACATATGGCTGCGAAACATTAGCAATAAATAAAACTACAACTATGAGAATAGAGGCTTTCGAAATGAAGTGCTATAGAAGAGTCCTGAGAGTACTATGGACAGCAAGAAAAACCAACCAAGACGTTCTAAGAAAAATCAACATTCAAGAAGACTGGCTTTTAAACACCATATTAAGATGGAAATTAGGTTTTTTTCAACCATGTGAAGAGATACGATAGCATGGAGAGTGCTGTTGGAGGAAGCGGTAGAAGGTAGTAGAGGCAGAGGCCGACCAAGTCGTCATTGAACAAGATATTCAGGAATGCGTGCACATGTTGCTAAAGGAAGCAGGACAACTTGCCAGAGACCCTGGGGATTTCAGGAGATTCATAAGGAAGGCTATATTCAGGAAGAATATGTCACATGACAACAACAACTGCTTGTTGTCAATAGTACAAATGCCCATTCAGCTTAATCTTGGTTGTAGCTGTCACTTGTTGATACCCATTATCTCTATTAAGTTGGCTTCTTTGACAGAGCATGACAGTCTAATATTCTACTATTTGTGTCTCTAGGACCAAAGTATCAATGATCCTGCCTTATTTCCCGGATGTGAAGTTGATTTATTGTTTTAAATTATTATATTTTCTGGGGTCATTCTCATTATTTATATCAACATATGACATGAGCTGATTGAACAAGTTGAACAAGTCTAAATTACTACTAGCATGATTATTATATGCGATGGTATCAATTATGTGGATTATTGATGCAAATGAGTAGTGTTCACATTAATCACATGAAAATGTAAATGAGTAGTGTTAACATTACCACATTAATCATGTCAAAATATAAATGAATATTGTTCACATTAATCACATTAAAAATAAATGAATAGTGTGAACATTAATCACATTAAAATATAAATTAGTTGTTTGATCATGGCAAGTGACGGTGACCATTTGTTACATCTACTTTACTAAATTCAGTTAGAGGTTTGGACCTTGTCTGTGGGTTCGTAGGTGACTTATAAAATCTATGGTGATCCTACAGGTCCATGAACAATTTGAGCATGGTATGATAACTTTTGATAGTGTTTGATTAGCTATTCTCCACTGTTGATTTCCTGCATTTCTCCCTTTTTTAACAAAATATTGCACCCTTTTTTCATTGCAGGGAGTTACTTTCTTGCAGAATATTAGCATGTATCCTGGTTTATGTCAAAGCTTTTCAGTGAGATCTTTCAAGAGTTCTTGTAACACTTCTTCTTTTTCACATGAGAGCCTATTCCACTCTTCATCTCACTTTAGAGGAGTATTTTTTTGGAGTATTATAATCTGCCATGCATATTACATAAACCTGCCCAACAAATCTGAGTAATAGTTATCACATTAACATATAAATGAGTAGTGCTCACTGTAATCATAATAAAATATAAATGAGTAGTCTTCACATTAAAATATAAATGAATAGTGTTAATATTAATCACAATAAAATATAAATCAGTAATGTTCACATTAACCATGTTAAAATATGAATGAATAGTATTTACATTAAAATATAAATGAGTAGTGTTAACATTAATTATAGAAAAATATAAATGAGTAATATTAATATTACTATATTCTCCTTCTTCTTCAGCATTCATTCTCAAACTCCTGTTGGATCTTTCCTGTAGCAGTACTACTAGATCTCCAGCAGGATGCAGGCCAGAGAATGGAAATACGTTATGTCGCCTTTTTATTTGCGCCAATGGCCTGACACATCCATCTTTGGCGGATATATTACTATATTCAAATAGCAAAATATATCACAAGCATATTGACTGTGAAATATATACAAGCAGTATTTACATTACCTTTATCTCTATATGAATAATACATTTCTTTAAATTGCTATAAATATATTGAGTCATCAAATAAAATAGTTTGGACATCCTATGAAAATAAAACACTATCAGATACATAACAAAATATATTTTCTTCTTCAGCGTTCATTCTCAAACTCCTGCTAGATCTCTATTGTAACACGACAATGGTCCTAGCAGATTTCCAGCAGGATGTAGTCCAGAGAATGGAAGTGTGTTTTGTCTCAGTTTTATTTGCGGAAATGACTTGACACATCTTTTTTTGTTGGAAACAAAGTATAGGGCCTATAATGCCTATTTTAGTAATAGATTCACAGGAAGACTAAGAATATGCTTGATAAATAAACATCAAAGATACTTTAAACATAGTCAGTACAATCTGCATGACCAATCTTGCATAGAAGTATAAGTTAAATCTCCCACTCATCTGCTTAACGTCAAGTGTGGATAACACAACTACATGATCCACCTGATACTTGATAACAGACATTAGGGACACATTGGCAGTGATTTAGATGGCATCAAGTGGGGGTAATTTTACTTGCTAAGATAATCATTGTTTTGATAATCATTTCTTAAGAATGGGTGAGACTTTTGGTAGAAATATTCTTGCTGAACGGAAAATTTTACTCTAAATCGCTTGTGTATTTCTGGGGTCTGAAAGAAGAGCAGAGATTAGCAACACTATGACCTGCCATGCATGTTGTAAGAGGCAGCTAAGACAATTTACGTGTGGAGTTGGCTGTCCCATCCCACAGGTCATAGTGATGATGATAGTGACCTGAGGGAGTATGAGCATCTTATGGAGTATTACTTTCAGTTATTACGAAGATTGTTATGGAGTATTACATTCAGTTATTACTAAGATTGTTATGGAGTATTACTTTCAGTTATTACTAAGATTGTTATGGAGTATTACTTTCAGTTATTACTAAGATTGTTATGGAGTATTACTTTCAGTTATTACTAAGATTGTTATGGAGTATTACTTTCAGTTATTACTAAGATTGTTATGGAGTATTACTTTCAGTTATTACTAAGATTGTTATTACTCTGGCACATTTTTTATGAGGAGTTTCACCGGTGACTGATTCAATGGGATAAAAAAATTGTGAATACTGCATGTTCAGGAGGGCTGCGTGTGACTTGTGTGATAAGGACTGCATGACCTTGCATTTGCCATGTCATGTGCAGATTGAATATTTCAATTTATTAGAGGACAGAAAAAATGCCATACTGGGAGTCGATCCTTAGACCTCACAATTTTGAGACCAAAGCTCTAGCCTCTCAGCCATGTGACACATCTCACTGTAATAACCACATAAAAATTATGACAATCATAAGACAAGAAATCAATCCAAATGCAATACAACTAAAAATTAAGAAATAATTATTAAGTCTCAATGCACGATTGTTGCTTGTCTGAAGTTTGACTTTTCTCTCCGTTGAGATAAATTTCTTTCTACCGGTGTTATCTGGGTCACAGTTATCTTTCTCAAGCATACCATGAGTTTGTTTACTATTGTCTTCTGGTGTTGTATTATAAGGTACTGCTGAGGTATGGTGTTGCTCCAAGATGTTCTTGTAGTTTCTTGAGTGAAGTCGCTCCATCTCATCATGTTTGTCCCAGCTTTTGATAGTAACAATGATTATGTTACCAACAACAGACAGAAAGGACATCACCAACAGCAGAGAAATGTAGACAACTGGAGATGATAAAAAAAAAGGGTATAGCATATATTTGAACCCCTTCACTCATTATCTGGGGGCTTGGTTGTTTCATTAGTTCTGAATATGAGAATTAAAGTCGCAGGATCAAAGATTTGTAGTAGTGATAGGTAACACTTTCATCTTTATCATTGATTATCTTTCTAGTTTATAGCTTGGATGTAATAGCTTTGTTATTTTATATTTTGTTAGCTTAGGAGCCAGTGCAAATAGTGCAATTATTATATTACATTACATGTTATTATATTACATTACATTACTTTACATTACACTACAGACCTATAGTACTATAGCACACGTAATCTTAAATCAGCCTGGTACCCAGTAAAAATAATCTTGCGGGTCACATTTGTCTACTTTTGCTTTAGAGTAAATAGATATGTGATAGCCGTTGAGGACTGTTTTCTATAATTATAACATATATAGAAACGTATGGATACAGGATTATCCTTATCAAGGAAACAGTTGATTGTAACACGGACTTGAGACAAGCAAGGACTAACTATGTGAGGTGCCATGCCACAGTAACAGGTGATTGTAAATAAACATTTCATCAGTTTCCCTAAAAATAAATACATTTCCTAGCTATTACAGTAAAAACTGGCTCCAGGAGGTGATACACAGTTTGACCAAATTTTCATCAGTAGCCATCAAAAACGTTTAGGCCTATAAACTAATAGCAATGAAATCCTGTCAATGTTTGTTTACAACCGCCTGATACTCTGACGTGGAAAATATTATAGTTTGTGTTTGTCTAGATGTTCATTGTTGTAAATAACATTTTGAGAGTTTCCTTACAGTGCATACATTTTCTAGATATAAAACATATTGATACACATTGATCTAAAGATCTAATAGCCAGCTTGACAAGTTTTCTCAAGACGTCCTCCATATTTGTCCTGATTTATGCTAATCTCACTAGCATAATTTATCTTGGTTGAGAATTTTTCTGTACTCTTCATTGACTGGCAGCATAAAGTATATGCAAAATGACATATGGTCATTTGCATCAGTCAAGATGAGTAACTCAATATGCAAGGCATTTATTACTAGAACAGCTTGATGTTCACCAGTTACATTAAATAATGTATAGAATACTGTAAAGGAAATTCTAGTAATGTTTGTTTACATTCAGTTTCCGTGACATGACAAATTCCCTGTGATATTCTTAGATATATAGAAAACCATGCCCTTAATGTTAATTTGACATGGCAAATTCCATGTGGTATCCTAGATACATAGAAAACCATACCCTGCGTCAATGTATGACTGTAGCACTATAAGACATATTAGCTAATGGGATATGCAGCATTCTAAAATGACTCATTTGACTATTCGCTTGATTTTCATTGGCTGTCGCACAAAGTATAGGCCTAATCATAGTGGGCAATAAATAACATGAGATATTTTACATGAAATCTTTTAACGGCTTTATTTCCCAGTAGTTGGTCATAGTAAATAGAATGGTCATAAGGCTAGTAACATGCTTATCTATAACATTTTATTAGAAGAAAAATAGTGATAATATATGGGCCATGATTTTCTTAGAACCTGTATATTTAAAAATACATTTCTTCTTATAGTCCATTGTGTGTAAAGCTGGTTCTTGTTTACAAACTTATGTCTCGTTACTGCCAAATATTTCTGATTCTGTTATTCCCCATGCCATAATAACAGGCAATCCAGTATCTCCTCTCTTGATCTTTCCCAATTCTTCTTGCTCTTCAGCTTTTATTGTTCCCTTTATTGTCCATATTTTACAATTTTGTCCTTGTGAAAAAAAAACAGCTGCAGGAAACATAGCTTCTTAATAGCTGTAATTAGTTTTCCTATTTCTCTCTTGGCATAAATTTTTTATGTGATAATTTGTTTAGAGGAACAGATGCTAAACATGAAATACATTGAGAGGTTCTGCAACAAGGAGACAGTTACCTATAACTTGTACACATAATCAGCATCGAACACAAAAAGAAATATGATAGTAGATGTGTAACTGATGTGGAAAGGAGAATATGACTGGCTGAAAGTACTTTCAGTAACATGAGGAAACTAGTCACATAAAATCACAAACAAACTAAAGGGACTGTCCATATATTGAGTCAATATGAGAAAGCTAGTCACATACAAATAACAAACAAACTAAAGGGACTGTCCATATATTGAATCAACTGTTTGTCAATTAGTATACCACTCCCTTCCCCTTGCCAAAACCTTTCAAGAATGAAGGAACTTTCCTGTGTAATTATGTCCAATAAATGTAAACCCCCCCCCCCCCCGCCCCCACAACAAAAAATTTTTCCAGAAAAAGTATACACAGAATTACATTTTTCTCCTGATATTTTGGAGAGTATTAACTTTTTTAAATATCTAATTGGTGTATAAAAACACTATTGTTGACGTCAACTTTAGTTACCTCACCCCGTTCTTGTTAAAAACTTCAAAAATTTTCAGGACCCCCCCCCCCCCCTTTAACTGTTGTCGAAATTTATGGACAGCACCAAAAATAAGAATTATAAAAAGCTAAATTAATATATGACTCACAAACATGGGTAATTAACAAACAGCTAGAAGACAGAATTGATTTTTTTGGTATGTGGATATACAAGAATAGGAAGGACTAAATGGAAAGAGAAGAAAACAGAGATGTTCTAACAACACCGCATATGAAAAAGAAACTATTAAAGTAATTTAAAAAAAAAAATATTTTCGACAGATTAAAAGCTTTGACTCCTTGTTGAAGACCTTACTTGAATGTATAGTTGAGGGGAGGCGAGCTAGAGTTAGGCAATTATACAAGTGATATAGAGACGTCAGGAGATTGATACACCGTGTTGGAATGCAATACCAACACAAGAGACAGGGTGTCGGTGGTTCGTTGTAAAGTGGTAAAGTCAATCGTCGATGCCAAGACGACGCTTAATTATGATAATGTTTTTATAGGGTCAATAGTTTTCTTATTTTAATCTTGTATCGAACAATAAGGAAGAGATTGGCAATGGCATATTGTATATTAACACGGTTGAAAAACATATAGAAAAACAACAAAATAGAAATGAAATTGCTAATGTTATGAACTTTTATTATTCCGGTTGCAACATACGGCTGTCAAACATGGACCCTAAGTAAAACAGCAGCAAAGAAGATTAACGCCTTCAAGATGAAATGCTAAATAAAGATTCTTAGAATATCATTGAAGGGAAAAAAGAGAAACTCAGATATTATAAATACGGTGAAGATTCCAGAGTGTTGGTTAATAAACACAATAGAAAAAAGAAAACTACACCTGTTTGGTCATATAAAGAGACATAACTGTTTAGAAAGACAAATAATGGAGGGATGAATACCTGGGGAGGAGAAAGGGCAGACCAAGACGATGGGCTGACGACATTAAAGATAACACGAATACATCGTTGGAAAATGCAAGCCGCATTGCCCAAGACAGATAGGGGGTCAGAGAATTCATTGGTAAGACAGCGTTCTGGAAAGAATACATCACATGACACATCGAATATTCTTATGTGTTGTCACTGATCTTGCACCAATATATTCAAATCTATTTACATATCATAATTGTTCATTACCAATAGTTATGTTCTAAATGAGTGAGAATTATCGTTATGAAAATTGGTTCATATTTATACACATATAAACCAAATAAACGTAAACATAGAATACTTACCTAACAATGAGATATTGTCAGATGTTGGGGGTATATTGTTGTCTACGACAGATAGAAATACTGTAAACGAGAGCAGGATGTTGATGGAGATTGAAACTTTCTCATGCTCGTTAGGTGGCATTATAAACGACAGGATTCCAAGAATAGCTATTAAGTTCAGTGGAACCAGGAGACTGTCATTTCGATCATAAATATATGAAAATAAGTATATACATACATACATACATACACACACACACACACACATGATATATATATAACGTTAACACTGCCAAGTTTTTTAAAGAAAATTGAAATCAGCCGCTAATATAGTTTTACATACTAATCACCAAAGGTACAACAAAAGCATCAACGTTTCGACCAAGAAGTTTTTATCAAGCACAGAACAAAAGATAATGAGTCGAAAAATATTCACAGACACAACAAATAATAATTAATGACAAGTATTTGCATCCAATGCATTACAACACTAAATGGTGTGCATCATCCTTAAGAAAATAAAGTGTTACAGCCCGTCGTCGTATCTTTCAAGTGGCAGACCATTAACATACGGAAGGTTTAAGGGATTCAAATCCTCCCAAACAAAAAAGTGCAACATGTAGGAAAAAAACAATGACAATGTATTATAACACCAAAGGGACCTTCCAGCAGTGTGCGTATTTACAACAAACAATTTCCAGGGAACTCCCAGCAGTGTGTGTGTTTACAACCGTGACCGTCAGTAGATATATAGAAGACCTAACTGCTAAACGTAAACAGGCCTTCATTTGTTCTTTTTTTGTCTACTATTATATGTATGCTTCCCCCCCCCCCAATTCCCCATATCTACTTCTTATTGTATCTCGATATATCTATCTTTCTATCTATCTACCTACCTACCTAATCTTATCTTAATCCTTATCTTATCTTATCATAATCCTTATCTTATCTTTTATATATATATATATATATATATATATATATATATATATATATATATATATATATATATATAATTGGAGTCTATCAATCTATTTGATAAACCCTTTGTTGCCTTTCAGCGTCAGGGGTAGAAGAGTTTGTACTGGAAAGGCACAATAACGAAAATGCGTTCTGAAATGGCGCAATACCGACACGGCTGATGTAATCAGGGCAATAATAGATTTAATACTGAAAGAATGATATAAGACTCAGCCTCTCCCCACATTCCTTATGTGTAAGTTTGTCCCCCATTCTCCGTATCTACTCATATGTATGCTTGTCCCCCATTCCTCGTATCTCTCCTTATCTGTAGGCCCCCTATGCTTGTCCCACACTCCCGGTATCTAATCTCTATTTGTAAGCGTGTCCCCCACTCCTGGTATATACTCTCTATGTGTATGCTTGTTCCCCATTCCTCGTATCTCTCCTTATCTGTATGCTTGTCCCCCATTCCTCGTATCTCTCCTTATCTGTATGCTTGTCCCACACTCCCGGTATCTAATCTCTATTTGTAAGCGTGTCCCCCACTCCTGGTATATACTCTCTATGTGTATGCTTGTTCCCCATTCCCCGTATCTACTCCTTATGTGTATGCTTGTCCCACACTTCCTGTATCTACTCTCTATCTGTAGGCGTGTCCCCACTCCCAATATTTACTCTTTATTTGTCGGCGTGTCCCCCACTCGCCGTATCTACTCCATATCTGTAGACTTTCCCCCATCCCCGTATTTATACTCTTGCCTTGCTTACTATGCATATACTATTTACATATCCATATTACGTAAACGTGTGTTACTAGCCACCATCAGACGGTTACCTGACTACAATATGTGCTGGACGTCTTGCAAGTTTGATCTGAAACTCCACTAACTCAAAAAATTGATCTTCGTATTGCTCAACTCTTTTTGTAGCTCCAGCAGATGATATCTCATACTCCCCATTAATTAGCATGGTCTCCAAATGAACAGGATCACCTGTCCACTTTACCTGAAATTCATAGAGACCAAATTCTTATTTTACTAATGTAAAGAATCTAACCTGAACTTAAATTCTAATCTTTAATTTTTGTATTCATCGCGGATTTCTAGAACAGAAGGATGTGATATGCTATTTGTGTGACGTTGCGGCAGAGATTGGTTGTAAATAAAACCATTGCTGGATTTCTTTTGCTATATATATATATATACTTTTATAACTATGCCAGTGAAAACGTTCTCCAGTGCGTTATAATTCTTTTAACAAGTTTTCACCAGTATAGCTCAGAATCTTACAAGAAAACAATAGTACAACGAAACGCCAAGCCATGTTTGTGTTTAATAACCATCAATTATGGTGACATCACAAATCCTATAGCATATCCTTGTGTCTAGAGATTCGTGTCGTATGCCATTGGTGATGATAGATCAATAATAATATTTTTCATCATTGGTCTACTGTTGAGGTCATGCAGGAATCAGGTAAAGAAAGGGTTGATGCATCGACGGGCAATGATATAATGGATATCACAGTGATAAGCAGAGACAGAGCTGGGTTAGTCGTAAGATCATCCTCATTGCAAACAGGACACGTCCATAGCTGATCCAATCTCTCCATGAGTGTATCTGTAATTACACAACGACGGACAGTTTCATTTGGCATTTTTCTCAGTGCATAAGGAAGCTCATTTCTGGGGAATTCACATTTCAAGTCCGGATTCTTTATTCTAGAAATGGAAAATGATTCCTAACCCTCATTAATCTAATCTGTTATTGCAGTTTCTTGTCAGGAGTTCAACATGTTAGTCAGGTCCATTGCTCTACCGCTCAATACAGTGGCAGAATTCCCCAAGGCATCTGCTGTCTCATGCCTCAAACATCTGAATAACCAGGAGTGAATTATTATAATAAGCTGTCCTATAATAATCTGAATCCTAGAATAACATGAATCCTAGAATAACCTGAATTCTTGAATAACATGAATCCTAGAGTAACCTAAATCCTATAATAACATGAATCCTAGAGTAACCTGAATTCTAGAATAACATGAATCCTAGAATAACATGAATCCTAGAATAACATGAATCCTAGAATAACATGAATCCTAGAATAACATGAATCCAAGAATAACATGAATCCTAGAGTAACCTAAATCCTATAATAACATGAATCCTAGAGTAACCTGAATTCTAGAATAACATGAATCCTAGAATAACATGAATCCTAGAATAACATGAATCCTAGAATAACATGAATCCTAGAATAACATGAATCCTAGAATAACATGAATCCAAGAATAACATGAATCCTAGAATAACATGAATCCTAGAATAACATGAATCCTAGAGTCACTGTTCAAAGTGGCCATGATCATCTAGTCACTGATATTGCAAACATAAGAGGTGACAAAGGATGTTATGGGGTGGAGTTGACTTTCCATCTCATATAAGGTCAAAGTGATCCAGAAGCCATGCTAAAGTTGGATGTGTCATGCTGAAAGGCGCAGATATCGAAGCAAAGTTGTAAGCCATGACACAACGAATTCCGCTCTCCGGACTACATTCTGCTCATCTGCAGGAATTCGAGAACTGACGCAGAAGAAAAAGTATTCCTTACACACTAAATAATGAAGGACCAAACACTACAAAAATGTCTTCTTCTTCACCTTTCATTCTCAAACTTCCCCTGGATCTCTCTTGTAGCAGGACTATGATCCTACTAGATTTCCATCAGGATGTAGTCCAGAGAATGAAAATGCGTTTTGTCGCCGTTTTATTTGCGCCACTGGCCCGACACATCCGTCTTTGACGGGACAAACATGTCTAATAACACAACCATCATTGTATATAATCGTATCACTTTCCCTGGAATTCTCGTTGACCAATGCCAACACTTTCAGGCTCGACAGCAATATAGAACCACTCTGTGTATTATGAATTTTGTGGTAGTACTACCCGGAAAGAAATCTGGTAATCTACATGGACATCCATTTCACACCAGGGGGTGGGGGAATATCTTCCAGCCTATACACACTTTGTATGACTGCTTATCACACTCCATCCATGACTTACTTCTCTTTAGTCTACTACTTTTAACAACTATGTATGTTAGTATGTAGTTAATTCAGTGTGAGTTAATTCAGTGTGAGTTAATTCAGTGTGAGTTAATTCAGTGTGAGTTAATTCAGTGTGAGTTAATTCAGTGTGAGTTAATTCAGTGTGAGTTAAATAGGGCAGTTACGGAGGCACCAAACAACCATGAAGAGAAGGCTGAAATAGATAATGTTCGTGTTCGGAGAATGATCGAAATTGGAGTGACCAGGGTAGAGGAGAGTGCATTCTCTCTGGAAAGATCCTAAGGAGGTCCTTGTCTGGAATGAGTGCCTACCTGCTTATTTTAGGGATAATTATCTAAATATTATATCAATAATTAGTTTAAATATTATTTTTAAGGTTAGTGGAATTGTGTTTTTCATAACTAACCCTAACCCTAAATAAATTAATATTTAAATTAATAAATGATAAACATAAACTGATAAACATAGCCAATGGACATAATCAAATAGGTAGGCACGAATTCCAGACAAACCCCTTAAGAATTCCTGACCAACATCTAACTTGGACGCAACTCATACGATCAGCGAGCTGAACAATCACAGGAATTTTCCAAGTGTCCTTATGTTGTCTCCTAATCCAGAATCATGTCCCCAATACGCAGCAATTTACTCGCTGCAAGATTGTTTATTATAAAAAGTTACATGCGACATAAAAAAGTATATTGTCGAATGTCATATGCCTATATTAATGTATGATTCCAGATTATGTCCACTTAACATTGACATGGGATTTCTGTCTGCGTATTTATAATCTATACAAATGATTTGTAAGAAAGTGTTAAACGGGGGTAGTTCAGTTGACTATTCTAAGAGAGGAGATTGCATAGTTGTTATGAATTATTTAGATACAAATGGTATTTGACACACGTCAAACTTGGTATATATTCATAGAACGCTACGATGGGAAATAAGTAAATTCAAGTAGGAAGCATGAGGATAAATGAAAATAATTCTTACAGCTGACGGGAATTGAACCAGGTCTGTTCTAGCAGCACCGTATCGCTTTGCAACACAAGTAAACAGGTTTTCCGTACTTGACCAACCACATCCCCAAAAAATATGTGGCCCGGTCAAGCCTTTCAGCCTGTGTACTCAAGACACTGAGAACAGACCAATTGAAACAAGGACTATTACAACATCAACGAACATCCCGTACAAGTATTAAAGTATCATCAGGAACACAAACACAGAACATGCATATTCGTACACAAGGACCTAAAGGCCTTCTTGTAAACATAAATAACATAGAGACAGAACAATGTTGCTTCAAATAATATCTTATACAAGTAAATTCAAGTAGGAAGCATGAGGATAAATGAAAAAAATCTTTTTTGTGGTTGTGGTTGGTCAAGTACGGAAAACCTGTATACTTTGTGTTGCAAAGCGATTCGGTGCTGCTAGAACAGACCTGGTTCAATTCCCGTCAGCTGTGAGGGGAAATAACCGCGATACGACATATTGAACTTTAAAAAAATATTAGTGACTAGCGTCACAAGATAATTCTTCTTCTTCGTTTTCCTATTATTATTATTTTTATTATTATTATTATTATTATTATTATTATTATTATTATTATTATTATTATTATTTCGTTCGCTTAATAACAGGGTATCTCAAATTGAACAAAAAGTTAGTAGTTAGTTTGTTCCTTTCGTGCCGCAAGC
>CM067312.1:20285943-20374299 GCA_034231615.1 Meghimatium bilineatum
TCTCACAAAAGAAGCCATATAAATCCCACAGAAACAACGTAATGAGTTTTTGTAAGGTAACTGAAGATGTAACGAAGAACGTATCTTCGTTCCTGGTTGCATTAGCAGCTTTATATGCCACATACTTGTTTTGTCCCTATATTGCAACACTGTGACTTCTTTAGCGCATTTGTACTTTTCTTTATATCCTGGGATGTGGCGTTGTCCTGAATTGTGCACTTCGATATAACAAATATTGGCTAATTTCAAAATTATAAGAACGATCTTCACTAAATAGAAGCTTTTCGCAAGTGCGGAATCAGTCACTGCACTCGCACTAGTTCATTCCCACTGCACAAGCACGTGCTCATTCCACTGTACAAACACAAGAACATTTTCTCTGCACAAGCACGCGATCATTCCCACTGCACCATCAAGGGATCAATCTCACTGCATAAACACGCAATAATTTTCAATATACAGGCACGCGTTTTGTTGTTACCTTACAAGTGCTTTCCAAATAAAATGGTGGTTCCCATTTTGCAAGCCCATCTGAGTTGACAGAGACGAATATTCTGTCACCGCCCAGAGTGTCATGCTCATTAGCTCTACAAGATAAAATATTCAATATGTTTATGTGCACAAATTTACTGTCAATATGGTATCGATATTGGTGAAAGAATTGCTGCTGATAATGCAAGAGTTATCGATGATGTTGTTTCCCTATTATTGTCTTAATTTTACTATTGATGTAAAAGTAATGTCTTGTATGCGAGTTATGTTCCCTCTCAAACCAGAACGGTACAAAATCATGGGAATGCAGAATAGAAATGTATCCACAGCCACTAACCTCAAAATTTTATTTTAAAAGTAATTCTCGTGTAACAGGGACACGATAGGAGAACAAAAAATACCCCCAAAAATAATGTGAATTTTCACGTGAGCCATAAGAGGCAGGTAAGGATGTATAGGTAAAAGTTATCCAAAGATCGTTGTGAACTTGAATGTGTCAAGTACAAAGACATCGCAGCATAGAGAACACTAGGCATTCCATTCTTCCGAAAACATTATCAAAACCATCAGGAATGTGAGAACGAAGAAGATGTTAAAAAAGGAAAAGGCAAATAATTACACATTACTTAAAACAACTGTCGAAGTCGTATGTGTCGGACCACCGACGAAAATAAAACAGCGATTATAAATAAAAATACATTTCGATTTTCTGGACTACATCCTTCTGGAAATCTAGCAGGGGACATCCTGCCACAAGAGAGATCCGGTGAGAGTTCGCAATCGAATACCCACAAAAAATAAGTAAAACAAATATTCGATTTTTTTAAATGAATGAACAATAAATAATATTGATATTTGTACAAGTAACTTACGCATTATATAGAAGAAAGTCAGGCTTCCATATTGTGTTCTGTGGGGTTAATATACGATAAATACCTCCATAGCTGATAGGGTTCCACTTCAAATATTCATCTGTCCAACTCTGATGTTGGAAATAAAACATACTTTTAACAACACAACACACTTGATACATTAAAAAAATTGACAAATCAAAAGAAAAGTTTAATTATACTAAATATTTAGCATATTCGTAAATATGTATTCGCATTGGAAGTCTTTTCCGGATAACATTGTAAATCTTTACCGGATCACATTGAAAGTCTTTTCCGGATCACATCGGAAATTTTTACCGGACCACATTAAATGTCTTTTCTGGATTACATCGGACATTTTTATCAATATATAAATATATGCCATTAGTTTAGAATGTGTCCTTCACAGAATAAAAAGTTATCAGAGAAAATTGCGGCGTTCTCCTGAATTGTGCATCTCGATATAACCAATATTGACTCATTTCAAGATTATGAGAACGATCTTCACTAAATAGAAGTTTTTCGCAAGCGCGGGATGATTCACTGCACAAGCACGCGTTCATTCCCACTGTACAAGCTGTATATCCATGTAATGCTCTGGACAACCGAGTTGCTCAATAAGTCCCACATTTTGTTGAATGGTGAGTTCTGTTGATGAGACTCCGGTTCTCATCAACCAACACTGATTGGAACACTGAGTTTATACACGTTTCGTTGGCTGACAAACGGCAAGCGGAGCATATATAAAAGGATGTCCCAAGTTCTGTGACGTTTGTTCCTAAACAATAAACAAGAAAGGTTGGACGTACAACTGTGAATTGAAGAAGAACATACGAGTATAAAGCTGCTGTATGAACATGAGAAAAAAATAACGTTGTCATTAGGCAATATAATATTTGGTACTCATCCATACTTTCAAGCCATACATTTGTAGAGCCGGTTGTACGGTTGTGTCTAACATTTTAGTTTTAAATATTATGTACAATTCTTGATAAACGTTTCACCCCCTTAACGCTTCATTCCGCTGAATCTTACTTAAGCACTATTTCCTGCAGTCAGATAAGATACTTAAACTACTGCCATTTCCCAAGATCTTCCTCTGGTTTCTTACAGACGTGTAAAAATCTTAAGGACACCTTAGTTCATAGGCACCTCAAAGCTAATGGTTTGGGCAGGGTTAGTTGCAGACGCAGGTGATGTAACATCTATGCCTATGTAGTGTTATTTCCTGATACCACATTTACTATTGGCGATGGCTTCACAAGCGAGTTCCGTAATGTTATTTACGTCATTTGTAAATTCCGTTACGTAAACTATATGGGAGAAACTGATAAGAAACTACTTGACAGTTTCTGCCAGCATCTTAAGCATAAATTACAAATCTCTACTCCTGTTGCGATGTATTTCAGTGGCACTGGTGACATTAGTGCTCGTGACACGGTTACTGCAATAAAACCTTGTACACTAATGGTTGCCTAAGCATTTGAGAAGTATATAAACTAACATTCCTAAAAGCTTAAATATTCCCAGTGGCAAATATATGGATGTGAATCCTGGACATTTACTAAAAAAGTAAAAAATAAAATAGCAGCATTTGAAACAAAATGTTACAGAAGAATTCTCAGAATACCATGGACCACAAAAATCACTAATGTATCCATCCCGAGAGAAACTAATGTAAAAGAAAACTAAATAGCATGGTTCTTTCCAGAAAACTACAATATTTTGGCCACATCAAATGCCATGACGGCCTAGAGAAATCCATAATGGAGGGTATGATGCCAGGGGTGAACAAAAGGCAGACCAAGAAGAAGATTGCAACACAGCAAAGAGCACCTGAAAGTGACAAAAACAGAAGCAGGAGAACTGGTTCTAGATAGACGTAAGTTTCTAAAGGCTGTGATCACTACTACATCCTGTTCTGGATATTCTACCTGATGGTAATGATAACAAGTACTCGTATATTGTATTAAGCTACCCTTAGGCAGTTTGGTCAATACACATCATTTATTATTTAGGTGGGGGAGTGGAATTTGCTATTTCCTCACTCCAAATGCTTTGTCAATTCATTTGTTTCCAGTTCTTGCTGTATCATTTGGCACGCAATATTCCTGTTTTAAAATGCATTTCGACATCAATACGAAAGGTGTGTGTTGTATGTCATCATTGTGTTTTTTGTTCTGTTCCTGAATGTCTGCAGTCTAGTCCATTTGCAATAATATTTTGATTGTTTGTTCTCTATTTCTCTATGATGTTCCTCGTTAAAGATCTTGCTATCGAAACGTCGATTTAGTCTGTTTTATATATTGTAACAATAGATTTATAAATAGTGTCAAAAACATCAAAACATACCCAGGTGCAGATATCAACTCTGACCATAATCCAGTGCTGTGCAAAATAAATGTCAAACTTAAAAAGATAGTAAATAGAGGAGTCCAAGAACCACAGATAGACGCATCAGCACTAAAACAACAAGACATACAACAAAAATACCTTGTATATGTAAGGAATAGATATGAACATCTAATGATAGAGTGCATGGAACAATACAGAAGGGAAAATCCAGAAGAGAAAATAGACAATAAATGGGAAAGCCTAAAGAAAAGTATTCAAACATCAAGTAAAAATTTACCAACAAGAAATACCAAGAACAAACAAACATGAATGACAGATGAAATATTAGAGAAAATGACAGAAAGAAATAAAACTAAAAATACACCAAAATACTCAAGTATAGACAAGGAGATACGTAACATGTGCAGAACTGCGAAAAAACAATGGCTAGAAACAAAATGCAGTGAAATAGAGGAGATGTCCATACAACAGAAGACAAAATTTATGCATAAGGAGATAAGGCTGATCACAAATAAGAAAAATCCTATAAATGGGGGTGGCTGCATTAAAGATAAAAATGGTAAAATAATATTTGATAAAACAGAAGCACTCACAAGATGGGCAGATTATGTAACATAACTGTTTGACGACCAACGGAACAAAAAACCAACAATACACAACAATGATGGACCAGCAATACTGAAATCAGAAGTAGAACATGCAATAAATTCAATAAAATGTGGAAAAGCTGCAGGCTCTGACAACATAACAGCAGACATAATAAAAACTCTAAATGAATTTGGTGTAGATAATATCACAGAAATTTGCAATGACATATACGAAACAGGCCATATACCTAAAGACCTAACATCATCAATATTCATACCACTACCTAAGAAGCCCAGGGCTGTGGACTGTACAGAATATAGAACAATAAGTCTAATGAGCCATCTAACTAAAATACTTCTCAAGATAATACATGAAAGAATTAAGAACAAGATAGACATGGAGGTCGGTGAAGAACAATTCGGTTTTAGGAAAAATAAAGGAACCAGAGAAGCTATACTGAGTATCCGGCTAGTGATAGATAAATATATAGAAGTCCAAAAAAGTATCTATATTTGCTTCATAGACTACAGCAAGGCCTTTGACAGAGTCCAACATGAAAAATTAATCAAATGTCTTCAAGAAATAGGCATAGATGGAAAAGACATCAGGCTAATTAGAAATATATATTGGGAACAAACTGCATCAATAAGGTGTGAAAACAGCTACTCTCCATACATAGAAATAAGAAGAGGGGTAAGACAAGGATGCATTTTATCACCAAGCCTATTTAATATCTACACAGAGAATATCTTTAAAAATATAGAAGAAATACCAGGACTCAAGATCAATGGGAAAATAATAAACAACATTAGATATGCAGATGACACTGTTCTTTTAGCAGAAAGTGAACATGAACTACAAAGACTAATAGATCAAGTCAATAAATCAAGTATTGAATATGGACTGGATATAAACATTAAAAAAACAATAACCATGATAATCAGCAAAGACACAGAAGAACAGGAGGTAAACATAAACATACAGGGAGAGAAACTACAACAAATAAAACAGTATCAATATCTTGGACACATAGTCACAAATGATGGCAGATGTGAAACAGAAGTTAAAAGGAGAATAGGGATGGCTAAAAGTACCTTAAATGACATGAGGAAATTATTAATATCTAAACAAATTACAAACAAGTTAAAAATGAGAATTATAAAATGCTACATCTATTCCATATTAATGTATGGCTCAGAAATATGGACACTAAATAAACAATTAGAAGACAAAATTGATGCCTTTGAGATGTGGGTATATAGAAGAATAGGGAGAACATCATGGAAAAAGAAGAAAACAAATAAAGAGGTGCTAAAGACACTTAATATGAAAAAAGAACTACTAAGAGAAATAAAGATCAGGCAAATAAAATACTTTGGACACATTAAAAGACATAACACCCTATTGAAGACCTTACTTGATAGTAAAGTCAAAGGGAAGCGAGCAAGAGGTAGGCAGAGATACAAGTGGGAGAGTAACATTACACGATGGACATGTTACAGTCTAGCAGAGTGCACCACCAAGACAAGAGACAGGAGATGTTGGAGATACGTTGCAGCCAACCTTCGTTGCGGAGACGGCACTTGATGATGATGATATATTGTTAACTATAATATTTCGTATCATTTACTCTGCTTCATCTAATTATAATAATATTTTTATATTAATAACTATGTGTACGTTTCTCTAATTTAATATGAAAATAAATGTGCCTATATGTTCATTTTTCAAATTATTATTATTTAAGGTATTAAACAAAACTCCTCCTTGTCCTGTCGCTAGTTAATCTTTGGAAGTATGTACCGGGTTACACACTCCCGTAATGGGGTGTAAATGGTACCACACTGCTCTCGGCGGACCCAGGTTTAGCAGATAACCAATATCCCAAAAGTACCACTTCGTGGTGCACTCTGGAAACAGAAATACAGCTGCTCGTGCTGATTCTGGTTAAACTTTTGGGGATCGTGTCCGTGAATGTGGAGGCAGCAGATGGAAATAGAATGGATTGCAAAAGAGACAGTCAATATCTCCGACACCAATGCGTCAAAACATGTAGTGGCACTGTCGACACAGTGACTCTAGTCGATCCTGAGTACAATGAGAGAGACAAGCTTCTCGTTCCGGTGCTCCTTACGGGCAGAGACCCAATCGTGGGAGGCGGCAAAGAAAAAAGCCGTGGTCCAACTCTACTATGGAGCATTCTTATACCAGAAACATGCTCGCAGAGGGAAATGGTTCAGTACCCTATGGGCTCAGTCACAAATGGGACAAGGTCGTTCAGCTCGAGAACAAGTTTGCTTCCAAACGCGTGGTGAGACTCCGACTTGGAGGAGGGGTTAACGATGTCGGTGAACAACACCTCGTCTAAGAAGGCGGAAGAGCCCGGGTCCAACTCTTCTGTCGAGTTATTCCTAAACCGGAACCAGGTTCGTGGATGTGAAAAGGTTCAGTACCCGATGGACACAGGCACATAACGTCTAATTACACGAGGCAAGTTCACTGACTGTGGAACACCTAGTGCGAGATAGATGTGAACGACAATCGTCTCAGCGAAGAGTCATTACACACCAGCGCGCCCGTTGACAGATAGACAGGCTGTCGCAGCTAGGGAAGCCGACTACTCGACTTAAAGGCATGACGAAAACGGATGTGCTGGGCTTGAATATCCCGGTCCCAGAGTGAGCAAGCCGAGGTGCAAATGACACAGAAATCAACTGTGGAACTATGAGACACACTTCGCGCTCCTCGGTGGAAATCACACGATATTTCGTTGTGGCTATAAGAATTCGAATGCAACAGAAGAGCTCCCGTAATATTTCCGTTACACCGAACCGTAATAGCCAAAGCACTACCCATACGCCACACAACCGAACTATACACATGTCTACGCTAACTAATGCCTTCATATCTGGCTCAATAGCAATTGGGCGGCACTTTTACTACATCACATGATGCATCACATACCTTTACTGTCCTTTGATAGGTTATCGCGATATTGAGAGAGAGATAGTATTCAAGCTTGAATCCAAGACAGTTGTATTTGATGAGTTAATAACGATAAAGGATGAAGTAAAAAATCATTGGAGGAAGCGGAAATGTAGTTTTTTTCGAAGAATGTTACGCATTCCTTGGACAGCAATGATTACTAATGAAGAATGTCTTAGAAGAATGGATGTGAAAAGATGCATTATTCATAATTTAAGAAAAAGGCAGTCAACATTTATTGGGCATATAATGAGAACATGAGGCATTGAGAATATAGTGATTACATGAAATATAGAAGGGAAAAGATCAAGGGGAAGACCCAGAGAAAAGATATTGTACAGTTTGACTAAATGACTTCGATTGACAACACCAACAGGGATAATGACATATATGAGAGGTCGATGTGCATGGAGAAATATGAACGCCATTTGGCACGGCACTTGATGATGATGATAAGATTGCATGAAGGTCACCTAAAGAAATGTGGACACCCCGATCTATAACACAATATCGCAAATGAGTAAATTCAGTGCTGAATGTAACACGAATAGGATACGTCACCCTTGGACAGATTAATGTGCATGTTTAACCAGGCTACACAGACATTATTAATAACAATTTTTCGCATCAGTTAGTGCAGCGAGATAATCGTGTATTTAAACCTTTTATATTATTAGTTGTTGAATAGAAAAAAACAGTGTGGCGCATGGCCGAGAAGTTAGAACGCTAGTTTCACACGAGTGAGGTCTAGAATTCGATTCCTGGTAAGGATTGGGTTGTTTTTTCTGTCGGACAGTAAATTAAAAAACTTCCCTGTACATGACGTGGCGACAGTAAATGGTAAAATTCAGTACTGAGTTTTTTTTTACGACAGTTGAATTGACTTTTCCAAGTTTCAATTAAGAATTCATAGATCTTTCCAGAAACTGTTGAAGGGTGCGAATTACTACTCTAGTAACCTGCTCGCTAAACATACGCTTTATTCTGTCTTACAGGTGATGAGTCGTATTTCTGTAATGTTAATTTCAAAGGACTTTCATTTATTTATCTAAATATGATTGCTAGAATATAGAGAAAATCGTTACTTACAAATCTAAAGAATGCTCTGAGAAACAGCACTTGCAGCTTGGTATCCTGTTAGATTGGAATATATTATAGCATATAACGAGCTGTAATACTCGGAGTTCTCGGGGTGTAAATATAAATATACAACTTTTATAATACATGCCTAACACTTTATAATAACAAGAACAAGGTAATAAAAAGTATTGTACTGTGAGGTTTTGAAATCAGATTAGTTAGTTAATCGTTGGATCATCGTCACTGCACTCTGGACCATCGTCATATGTGCTCAGTTCTCTCCTTGAGTGTATCCGCCATTAAAACGTTGACTGACTATATCATTCTTTCTCGCCCACGAAACCGGTCCTTTCTAGTGACACCACATTTCAAAGCAAACTTCCTTATTCTAGTCACGGAACAAAAGTCATCGTCACTTACACAGTCATTTGTTCGTGCGTTTTCCCGTAGGGCGTTCAAAATGCCTGTCCGATCCATTGCTCTACCAACAGCCGTAGTATCAGAATGTGCGGCCAACCTATCTGCTCTCTCATTACCCCAAATTCCCGCATGTCCCGGCACAAAAATAAAAGTCACTTTATGCACACAGAAATTCTTCACTGCATCCAGCCACTGTTCCCGAATGTATCCCGCCTGAACTTTCACAGTCATGTTCATCGAGTCACTGAGTATACAGGCATGCTCGCAGACAGTCTGCGAGCACATCCATTTCAAAGATTTGGTTACTCCAAAATCTCCATTGTTATGCTGCCTGTCATCTGAGTGAATGCACCACTTTCCTCTCTAATGGTCTCCCCCACCTTTGAGCCGTGAAGACCCAGCCACTCCTGATGTGTCTCTCAACCGACCCATCTGTATATGTAATCGTATTACCTTCCCTGGAATTCTCACCGATCAGAGCGAACACCTCCGACTCCACCACTGTCGAAGATCATTTCCCGCATTCTCTATTGAGTGTTGTTATTACTTTGAAGGTTGTTGGACAATCTAAGGGCGCCCGACTCCATTCCGCTCCAGGTAGCACACCCTCCAATCTGCACACACTCTGTATAATATCCTCTGCACGCACCATCCACGACTTCCTCTCTTAGGTCGACTGTCTTTCATTTTGAGAATTTCAGGGTGTAGAGGGTGCTCTTTATCAGCGGTAAAGCCCCCACACTCAAGACAGTACAATTGCAAGACAGTACTAGATATCCATCCATGTGCATCTAGAGAACGTAGAAGCGTTGTAACGCGAATTTTTTGGTGACAATGGTCCAACACATCTGATTTCAACCACATCACTAAGTTATAGTAACAGTTTTTGAAGTACACACCGATACTGTTTTCTGAAAAGCTTATGTCAAATGAAGACTCATACTCATATGCAACTGTCGGTCCCTCACATGCAACTGTCGGTCGCTCACATGCAACTGTCGGTCGCTCACATGCAACTGTCGGTCGCTCACATGCAACTGTCGGTCGCTCACATGCAATTGCACTAATATGAAAAGTTACACAAAAGTCAATACTCTTTGCAGGTAAGTTTCAACGAGTAAACAAGATCTATCAGCTCAATTTGGTACCGGCGATATCGCAAACACAAATATTGACAACCTCGCCACAGAGATCTCCAAAGTATGAATTAGACATCACTAGGCGTTAACCTCGCTACCGCATGGAGTCATGAAGTATTATAATAGAAATAAGAATACTCTGTGAGAACTATCAGAAAGGATGGTCACAAACAATATCAACCTGGAATTTAAACTAGAAACGTCTCTATATGTCACGGGTCTAAAGAATGCATTACCCCTTGCTTGTTCCCACATGGATCGCACTCAACAACATCAACAGCGTAAGGACTTTGCACAGAAACCTACCATCCCCATGACAATTGCCAAGTGGAACTCCACCATAACGTTAGTCGAAGTGTTGTAGAAGTGGCTGGGACGAGCGTTCGGATTATAATCAGCAAACAACATTTTATAGAGCGCTTTCATCTCATCAGCTCCGCCTGTACAGTTAGCTTCATTGAAACACTCAGCTTCATTAGTATCCCAATGTGGAATTTTAAAAAAGAAAGAAATTCTACATGTTGTTATAGAACAAAATTACATTTGGTAAAATTATCAAAATTAATTTTACACCTTATTTTATTACGTCAATTAAAGGTATACTGAATTACTTGCAATGCATACTCAATAGAAGTTTATCATTAAAGATTTTATAGTAATAATAATAATAATAATAATAATAATAATAATAATAATAATAATAATAATAATAATAATAATAATAATAATAATAATAATAATAATAATAATTGTTATCACCTTCAACTTTTCCTTGTAAAATTTTTTTAGAAATTCAAACATATCTCATGACATGTCCAAACTAAGAAAGCTTACTCTATCTATCTATTCACTAAAGATTTATTGCCTTTCAGCGTCAGGGGTAGAAGAGTTCTCTGGAGATGGCCTTGTATTTTGTGGAATTTGTCGACTCTTTTATTTCGGTGGTCCATCGTTTTCGAGATCGGCCTCTAGGTCTGCCTTCACTGTATCTATCTGTGTAGCATAACTTGCTGTGGTATGCTGTCTGGTGGTAGTCTGCAAACCATTTGATCTATTGGCTCTTAATATACTCCAAGATTGGGGCGGTACCGGTTCTTTGTCTGATGTCCTCATTACTTACTCTGTCTCTTAGCGATATTCCTAGGATTCAGCATAGGATTGGCATTTCAGCTGCCATTAGATTACGTTTGTACTTGTGCTGTCGTTGTCCATGTTTGGATTTGGCAGCTTCATAATCCGGAATCCTTCTTTTCTTCTTCTTCTTCAACGTTTATTCTCTAACTTCCACTGGATCTCTCTTGTAGTAGGCAATGATCCTACCAGAAGGATGTAGTCTAGAGAAGGGAAATGCACTGTGCCGCCGTTTTATTTGCGCGAATGAACCGACACATCCGTCTTCGGCGGTATCCTTCTTTTCAAGTCTTATTTTAGCTATTTGTGGAGGAAAGCCAAATTATTATTCGTTGTTGTTCCCACATAACGTGCTTCAGCGCTGTATGATATCTCTTACCAAGACAAGAAGCCATTTGGACATTGTTGAAAGAGGTGATCTGCGTCGTCTTCATGAAATAACATATTGCGAAACTCATCTCCAAGTATCAGTTGCATCCTGACTATTAAGACACATGCTTAATTAACATTTTACAGCATTAGACTCTCATGTTATAATGTCACATTTCCCCAAATTTCTATAATGGCAGGGTTTGGCTTGTATATGATCAAGAGTAAGAAATGAAGGAAAATATGGGATTGTGATGAAATTTGGGGACGGAAGCTTGTGGGTGGGTTGATGGGTGGTGGTCTATAAATCTATACAAAAGACAGATGTTCCAGGAAAATGTTGAAGGTGAAACACTGCTGTGGATGAAAATGGTTGTTCTATCACTTAAATCCAGGCAAGAGTCTTCAGAAAGTTTTATTATAGCGGAGATCATTGTCGGAGTAATCAACTGAACGCCAAATCTCCTTAGTTGTCTCCTACATCATACATTGCAGACGGAAGTGTTAATATTCTTTGCTCACTTTCCAGACCCAGAGAATGCACGGGCGATCAATGGTTGTGAACAATTTTTGACTAAACTTCCCTGAAATATAAATTCCCTTCTCCCTCTTCCCTACCTACAAATAGGTTCTAAAAATGGATATTGACTACCTTTAGAGTTTGTCAATTTTTTCTACGGCTTAATTATATATATATATATTATGTCAACTGGCTTAGAATCATGATAACTTCAGTTTCCAAACATAAGACTACGTTCTGAACAATATATGTCATCTAATAAAATTCACACAAAAATTAAATATTGAAAATATACTCTTCATTATCTACGTTTGTTCTCAAATTCATGCCAGTTTCTGGATGTAGTCCATAGACATAAATTCAGTATGCCATGGTTTACAAGTTGGCTACATATCTCTTGGTTTGACACATACTAACGAAGCATGAATTTTGAGTCACTTTTTTCCTATTTTGTGGTATAACTAACTAAAACTCCAAAACCTGCTACGTCTTCTCGAACGACATGCATGGCAGGTCACAGTTTATGTTTATACAAGTGAATCTAAATAGGAAACAAGAGGATAAACTAAAAATTCTTGAAAATAACGGGAATTGAAACAGGTCCGTTCTAACGGCAACGACTCATCGCCTTGCACTTGAGTAAACGAGTTTTTTTTCGAAATTGACTATTCACATCTCAATTTTTTTTTAAATTTAAAATATACGATATTGTCAAGACAGTTTGTATAATGTCTATATTCCGCTTTCTGGCCTTAGCACCTTACGTTGATCATTAATAAAGTTAAATACATGTTATTAAACTATTCTTAAAGAAATTCTTCACAAATATTTTCAATTTACCTTTCGTCTGTATTGTCAGCAATGTGAAAAGAGAGCACATAACGTGAAATTCCAGCTTCCATATAAGCAATAAAGACATCTTAGCTATTTGTCAGGAAACTATACAAGCCCGAACTCTTGAGGGAAAAAAATACATTGTCTTAAAAATACTTAATAATACGTTCTGCTGCCGTTCACGATACTGTCATTACTGCTGTCATCTATCGTTGACAACATTGTTTTCGACATTGTCATCTGTCTGTTCACAACACTATTCCTAAACAAAATTGTCCACACGGTTTGCCTCTCTCGCATACAAGACTAACCTTACTGTTGTCCTCTGTTGCACACAACACTAACCCTACTGTTGACTTCTGTCTCATACAACGCTATGTCAACTGTTGGCCTCAGTTGCAAACAACACTTCCCCTGCTGCTGTCCTTTGTGGAAATCAACACTGCCCCTATTGATGTCTTCTGTCACAAACAATCATCCCTGCTCTTGTCTGTCTATCTGTCTGTTGGAAATAACAATGCTCGTGTTGTTGTTTTTGTGCTATAAATTACACACAATGATATCCATGTTGTTTGTTTTGTGTGCTATAAATTACACACAATGATATCCATGTTGTTTGTTTTTTGTGCTATAAATTACACACAATGATATCCATGTTGTTTGTTTTTTGTGCTATAAATCACATACAATGATATCCATGTTGTTGTTTTTTGTGCTATAAATCACTCACAATGATATCCATGTTGTTGACCCCGAATCACAATAATGTTAACATTTCATATTTGTGACCCAAATCCCTCATTGTTTCTCCTACGCTTATCCTAAATCACACACAATATTTGACCTCACTGTAGAAATAAATCGTTTAAAATTGTTTCCTTAACTATTACATACCAAAATCACTCACTATGTTACGTTCAACTGTTGGCCTAAATCACACAATGTTATCCCTAATTATTGCTGTGGATCACTTTTCCCTTAAATCACGCACAATATTGTCGTTGTTATTGTCATAAAATTAATCACAAATGTGTCTGTACTACTTCTATAAGTCACGAAACACTAAAAGTTTTGTCTTTACTTATTGCTGTCGGTAGTCACATGTTACAATGTTCTACGTATTGATCTTATTTACGCCTCTACTGTTGTCATAAACACGGCTCTGTCTGGAATACTGTCACAAATCACAATATCATCCTGCTTCATGTCCTAAATCAGAGCACTGTCTAAGTCACAATACTGTCCTACGTCGTACTGTAAATCACATTATTGTCCTGAATGATGTCTTAAATCACAAAATTGTACTGATTGCTGTCCTAAATCACAAAAGTGTCCTGAATGATGTCATGAACCACAGCATTGTTATAAATTACAACATTGTCCTGAGTGGTGTCCTAAATTCCAGCACTGTCCTGAATGATGTCCTAAATTACAACATTGTCCCGAATGATGTCCTAAATTACAACATTGTCCCGAATGATGTCCTAAATTACAACATTGTCCCGAATGATGTCCTAAATTACAACATTGTCCCGAATGATGTCCTAAATTTCAACATTGTCCCGAATGATGTCCTAAATAACAACATTGTCCGGAATGATGTCCCAAAACACACTAAATCCTTCTTTTTTAATATTCATTATCTCTCACAAGACTGCTGTTCCTATTATGGGACTAATAATGATGCATACTCAACATAACTAAAAGTGGTACAAATCACCACATGATGGGTGGAGTATTCGTTCATATGACTAGTACTCGAGTACTTGCTCGGTGACACAATTGAGCATTACCATTACATAAATTACGAGATCGATTATAAAAGAAGCGTGAAATATATTAACGTAATAAAGTACTTGAGAGAGGTGCTGTAGAACAGAAAAACTATTTCGAGTCCGCGGTCCGGAATGAGCAATCTTCGTATGGTATAGGGTCAAATTTGTGTTTAGTCCTTTGGAGTTCTAAGCAATATTGTTTGAGATTTGTCACAAGCACTTATAATACTTTTAGATATGCTTAGCAGTTCATAAATAATTGGCTTGATGGACCAGATTTTATCGACAACTGTCGTAAAATTAACCTAAAGCGTTATGATTATGGAGTTCCAACCAAGTTCACAAAACTATTAGAAGAGATAACAAGAAGAATAAGATGTAAAAGACACAAAACCAGAGTAATACGATTGTAATATCTATGTAGAAATAAACCCCCTCCCCTTACCAATTTTGTATCTATGGTCCTGTCTCGATCACACTATTTGATTAAACATAATTTATTAATTTAAAAAAAATCAAACTGTATAAGTCGCTGGTGCTTTCTGTTGTGTTGTATGGTTGTGAGAGTTGGCTGTGCACATGGAGAGAAGATTACAGGCTTTCGAGTACAAATGCTGCAGACGAATTCTACGAATTTCCTATAAGACCAATGTGTACGTAAGAAATAAAGTAGAAATGTGTGCAGGTGTTCAGGAGCCATTGCTTTCAATAGTAAAACGACGAAAACTAGCATGGTTCGGACATGTATGCAGGCACGATTCCTTGTCAAAAACAATACTGCAGGGAACTGTCGAGGGTGGAAGAAGCAGAGGAGAACAAATAAAGGCATGGACAGACAACATCATGGAATGGACAGGGCAAGATATTTCCACACTCATCCGCATCGCTGAGGATAGAATTTACTGGAGGACTCTGTGAGCTGAAACATCCAATTTGGTACCCCTACGGCCCTGAAGGGTTACGGGTTTATTGATTGATTGATTGATTGATTAATTAAAAATATTGTTGATTTCTGAGTCTGCTTTACGAGCGATAACCTTCACCTATCGACTGCATCTCGTTTTAAACACATTTTTCCTTCCTTAGCCCTAATCTCACTTCCTCGATTCAACTTGCAAATTATCACAATTTATCATTAACAGCAACTGCATTATGATATATTGTTTTGTATATTCATTAGCAATGTTCACTGACGGAAAAAAATGTTTCCAAAGCCACTCTTTAAATATCTGCCTCCTCCATTGAGTCTTGCACTGAGCCTGTTTGTTGAAATCACATTCAAAGGCGACTATTTGTGCTTCTAACCACATTAAATTTTCTGGCCACTTCAATTTGTGATTGTCCAGTCTGCAAATATCCAATTATTATGTATCATTGTTGTATGGTGAGATGAACCATACTTGCGCATTGAATTTTCAGCTGAATTTATTCCAGGACCGTCTATCTTTTATAGACATTCAATAATATTGTGAGAGAGTTTTGTGTGCAGAAAGCTTCACGGGATTATCACGAACCTGTCATATGTTATTGCCAAAAATGTTTCTTTGACCTTGATATCTTTAATGACCTCACGAATAATGAAGTGAGTACAATTCAGGTAACCACGAGAAGTTAATGACCAATTCGACACAGTCGATATGTTGAATGATATCCATTCAGATAATATCTTTTATAAAAAATAACTCCAAAAGAGAAGCGTTCCTTCTTTAACAGTATATTTATTAATTTTAACACGTCTAGTTTCAGTAGGTAATATCAACCTGTACCTATGAGAATACTAATTAATCTTGAGCGTTTCTTATTGCAGTTTGATTTCATTGCTAAACATTGTGAAAAGACACTATTACGGAAATTTACATAATGAAGAATATTACTAATACTTAATAAATATTTTGCAACGATTTATACATATTTTATGTCCCGTTGAAAAAAAAAATTAAACTGAACCAAGATACAAAAATATGTGGGGAATAGCCTAGTCCTACTAGACCATTGACTGTACGCCATTGGTGATGTTATCTTTGTTTCTCTTTTGTGCCTTGGAAACACACAAGGGATTACTCTGAATTTTTTTTTCTCAAAACGACTGACTCAATCTACATTGACGTAATTATTGTTATTATTTTGTAAATGTCAGTTCTGCCAATTCTTTCTCCCGAGTATTCCTGTTCGCTGATCTCAACAAGGTGTCACTTATTAACAGATCCGACTTTTCCCGTACTTTTTATTGCTTGGCAACACATTGTATACACAAAGTGACCAATGCCTACTCCCATTAGTCAAGATACGTTACACTGTTTAGGATCAGCTTACACAACTATCATAGTGAATGGCTTGGTTCTGCATTATACGAGTGTTGTTTTCTCTTACATAATTCATTTGTACGACTGAAAGTTTAGTTTCGCGTCCCTAGTATCTAACTTCATGCAAAATATATTCAGGACGATGACATCAACACATATAGTCACTATGTCACAATACCGTCCTACGTCGTGATGTAAATCACAAAATTGTCAATAAGGAAAGTACATTTCCTGTATAGTACACTCTATGCATTATAGATCACTTGTGAAGAGTCCCTAGAATTATTTAGCAAGATAAGTATTGTTCTTGGAAATGCCAGAGTGTGTGGTGAGTGGGCGGCAAATAGCGGGTATAATCGCATGATCTTCTTGAGTCATGTACGGACACAAAGGCTTATTCAAGCACAAATTCATAGTGGAGGACAACATACAATACGAAAGAGGAAAGTTGGAGTATTCAAACTAACGTGTTCCTTTCAGGATATCAATATTTAGTTGGTGCTACTTCGATGACAGACACCAGTCATCATCATTAAGAGCCGTCTCTGTAACGTAGGTTGGCTGCAACGGATTTATAACATCCTCGACTTTTGCTGTGGTCTTGCTAACACACTGTATCCTGTCCATCTCAAGATATGGCCCTGCCATCTGTATCTCTGCATACCTGTTGCTTATCTCTCCGTAGCTCTATATGCAAGCGAGGTCTTCAACAAAATTGTTATGTCTTTTCATATGTTCAAAAAATATTATATTTGTTTGAATATTGTTGTTGTGTTCGTCCTCCCCCTTTCCTACCGATCTCTCTTGTAATAGGACAGTGATCCTACTAGATGTCCAGCAAGATTTTGTCAAGGAACGAAAAATGCGTTTTGTCGCAGTTTTCTTGGCATCAAGGGCCGGACATATCCTACGTCGGCGGTAATAACTAATACGTTCAGTGATTTTACCACTTCCACCAAACGGTGCCCGTCTGTAGACATATCGTTGGTAGGCCAGCCGTGCGAGAGAACTGGTTCCAGTACTGTACACTATCACCAACCTAACAAAATGCGAGAGAACTGGCTCCAGTACTGTACACTAACACCAACCTAACAAACTACGAGACAATTGGTTCCAGTACTGTACACTAACACACTAACAAACTAACAACACGCAAGCACATTTGACATTTTCCCTGCCGTAAGTATGACTATCGGTATAGCCACAGACGCCCACAGTTTGATTTGTATTTCTTTTAATAGTTCCTTTTTATAGCCATGTCGTCAGAACTCGAAATATATCATCTATGTTTATGAGCCATACATTCGTGTAAAATACATGTAGCCTTTTATCATTTTAAGTTTGCAATTTAATGAAGTGTTAATAATGTCCTTTTATTGAAAGTACTTTTATCCATCCTTATGTACTCGTAATTTCCAAAGTACTTTTATCCATCCTTATGTATCAGTAATTTCCAAAGTACTTTTAATCATTCCAAATTTCAAAGACACAAGTAGCGATGGCATATTGGCCTTCTGATACGCATATGCATGTTAAACACTTTGATGTGCAAAACAAGAAATTGGAAACAACATCCAGTTTCTATGAGAAGAAACACTGCAACTACACAGCTGCATTACTGTCGAGTAACAGAAGATGAAGAGGAGATATAATACCTCAGAATTCTCCAATCAGGTTTCTTCTGTAGCATAATTAACTCTTTAAAATTAGTTACATTTGCATACAGGATGTAGCCATCAGCCCAGCATTTTTGGCTGTAGTGATTTTCTTTGCAGCATTTCCGTTCAGTAGTTTGTCATTGCTTTCTGAACGGTACAGATTCACAATTGCCTGAGGCGGTTTTCGAACTCGGTACCTTGGCGTCACAGGCGTACTCTACACCACTCCGGCATAGAGCCGGACATAGCTATGAGTAAATTTAGTAGCAGGGTAATGAAGTTTTGCTAATACCTAAGACGCACATATGAACACACACAAATCGACGTTTCGACTTGTTAATATGTTTTAATTAGCTCATGCTTACATTGTCCATCACATTCTATTGCTTGAAAAAATAACATAGAGTATGTAAAAATCACAATGTTTTGGACTTTTGATGGAAAGGCATCGAATATGGTCTTCATGTGGTACAAGGCAACTTCTAGTGCTGTTATTTCAGCTTCATAGTTAGAACAGATCTCTCCTTAGGCGTGATACAACACATCAGATGTTTTGTCTGGATATTCTATATAAAACCATAACCTGCTTTGGTGGTGACTTTGAAAGCAGGTTCGCCAGTAATTACATGCATTCATTGTTCTGGGTAGGAGTATATTGTATATTGTGTTGCTTTCATAAGGCTTACTGGGTCAGAAATTATCGCTGCATTTTCTCTTAATTGTGTCTTTGATATCTGGCAATTTAAAACCTGCGTGTGGTGGTGGATATTTTTCTGCTCTTTGCAGTTCTTGTCTTTTGTCTGAGAGGTGTTAGCCGTCATTCTTCTTCTTCTTCTGCATCCGCTCTGATATAACCACAACGAGTATATCTTGTGATATCCGCCGGGGAGCGTGAAGTACGTTGTGCTGCAAGTTCCACAGTCGAACTGTGTTATTTGCCTCGGTTGGCCACTTGTAGTCAGGACGTGCGAGGTCCAGCACATGCGTTTTCGTCATGCCTTTAATTCGGGTAGGCTTCCCTAGTCCGTGACAGCCTGTCTTTCTGTCGCCGGGCACGCGGGTGTGTAGTGACTCTTCGCCTAGACGATTGTCGTTCACGTCTATCTCGCACGGGTTTTCCACCGTCTATGGACTCACCTCGTGCAATTGGACGTATTGTGCCTGTGCTCATCGAGTACTGAACCTTTTCTCATCCGCGAGCCTGGTTCCGTATAGGAAGAACTCGTCAGAAGAGTTGGACCCTGGCTCGTTCGCCCTCCTACCCGAGGCGTCGTTCACAGATATTGTGAACTCCTCGCCCAAGTTCGAGTCTCACACCACGCGTTTGGGAGCAAGGCGTTCTCGAGCTGAGCGACCTTGTCCCAATAGCGCCTGAGCCCATCGGGTACTGAACCCGTTCTCTCTGCAAGTGTATTTCTGGTATAGTAAAACGTGGCAGTAGAGTTGGGCCAGGGGTAAAATCTTTGCCCCTTTTGTGCTTGAGCCCATCAGGTACGGAACCCTTTCTCTCTGCAAGTGTATATCCGGTATAAGAAAGCTTGACAGTAGATTTGGGCCAGGGCAAAATTCTTTGTCCCATTTGTGCCTGAGCCCATCGGGTACGGAACCCTTTCTCTTCGTGAGCATGTTTCCGGTATAGGAAGGCTCGACAATAGAGTTGGGTCAGGTGTTCTTGCTTTTCCGAACGCCCATTATTGGGTCTGCGTCTCTGCCTATAAGGGGCACAGGTTACTAGAAGCTCGACTCGAGCTAACAGAGCTTGTAGTTCCCCTTTCCTATGAACTTTTCACTTTCTATTTGCAGTTCGCGCTGCCCTCTGTAGCTGTTCTGCTCTTTCATTGTATCATTGTACTTATGAAATATATTTGTCTCTCGCCATGCATCTACCTTTACGTGCCTTTTACATTGGCCGCCCCTCCAATGTTCTGACTGGACTGACTAGCGTCACTGTATGTCGACAGTGCCGCTGCATGAGGTGATGATGGTGGTGTCGGAGATATTGTCTGTCTCTTGTGCAGTCAAATTTCTTTCCATCTGCTACTTCCACATTCTCGGACACGATCCCCAAATAATTTAGCCAGAATCAGCTCAAGCTGCTGTATCTTGGTTATCTGCTAACCCTGTGTCCTCCGAGAGCATTGCGTTTCCTTTGCACCCCAGCCGTCATTTATTTCATTTACATGGCTGAAGATTGACATTTGTTTTATTCTGTGGTTTAGTTATCAGTTTTCTACAAGTTGTTTATTTGAGTGGTCTTTGTTCATTCTTCTTCTTCTTTAAAATGCCTCCATTGCAGCAACATCTCTTCGTATCTCAAGGGAGTCTATATTTGTATGTATTTCGCATGTAGCCGTTGTGTAGATCTCATTGCTCTCCTAATAAGACGTAGGACATTATTTTGCACTTTGTCTAGAGATTCTACATTTGTCTTGGAACATCTTGTCTGGCATGCACTGTTGTATTCTAAAGCAAAACGTATGAAACCAAGATATAGTCCTCTGAGGGTATACTTATCTGACCCCCAAGATGTGCCAGTGAGTCTTTTCAGTAGCTGTGACCGCTTCAGTACTTTATTTTTGACAATGACTACGTGCTTTTTGTGGGTGAGCGGCCAATCAAGCGTGACTCGAGATATGTTGAATGTTCTTCCCTTGGCAATTTCTGTGTATTTAACCATAGACTGATATTTTCTTTGGCTACTTTATGACTCTTGGTAAAGATGGTAAAGACAGTTTTCTCACAGTTTATTTTCAGCTTCCGTGTTTGACAGTACTCGTGTATTCTTCCTAAATCTCACTTTAGTCTTTTGGCTAAACTTTCAACATGCTAATGGCTCTGCCAAATTGTTAGATCATCAGCATAACGGGCTATTTCAGCTTTGATATGTTTGGCAAGGTAAATAATGTAACTAAGACAGAGGGTGCAGCTGGAAGCAGAACCCTGTGGTACGCCTTCCTCTAGAACTTCTTTACATGAGATTTCATCATTTATCTTTGTCTGGATTGTTCTGTCAATGAAGAAGTATTTTATCTTGTTATACAATCAATCAATTAATCAATCAAGTGCCATGTCGAATGGCGTAGGCGATCATGTTTCTCCACGACTCTATGTCTCTTGTGTTGTAAATAAGCTCTGTTGGTGAACTTCTACCATGCCACAATACTAGTCCATCTAGCAACATCTCTCTGTGTCGTCCCCTGTCTCCTCCCCCTTGATCTTTCCAGTGATGATTAAGTGATAAAACTGTGTTCTTCTCAGCACATGCCCAAGGAACCTTGACTGTCTGCTCCTAATGTTTGAAATATTTGATCTAATACGCTAGCACCAATGAGAACATCTGCATTAGTTTTCTTAACTGCCCATGAGCTTTTCATCATTCATCTCAGAAACCACTTTTCTGTAGCCTCCAGTTCGTTTAGAATTATTTTGTTTACAGTTCATGCTTCACATCCATAAAAAAAATAGTTAGTTCGATAATAACATCTCACCAGACGAATTCGGGTCTGCATTGATAGGGTTCCATTGCACAAAATGGTTCTCATTTTTATATGATGATTTGGCTTATGTTCGACTCTCTATCTCACTTGAGAATCTTCCTTCTGATGTAACCGGGTGCCAAGATATTTCACCTTTTTAACTTATTAAAACTGTTATTTCTGTTTTCTTCTTGTTTAAACTGAGACCTTTGTTTTCACTTTCTTTCGTTATATTATCCAACAGGGTTTGTAGTTCTTGTTCGCTTCCTGCGATCAGTACTGTATCGTCGGCATATCTCAAGTTATTTATATTGCATCCTCTCACTGTTATTCCTGGCATATCTTCTATATTTCGCATAATGTATTCTGTATGCAGGGAGAAAAGATCTGGTGACATTACACAACCCTGCCTGACACCCATTTATATCTTTTAAAACCTTCCCATAATTTTGTTAACTCTCATCGCAGACGTTTGTTTCCAATACAAATTTCTATCTATTCTTATATCTTTCCCATTAACGTTTAGATTTTCTAGCAGTTTTATAATCTCTGAAAGCTTCACCTTGTAAAATGCTTTGCTGTAATCTATGAAGCACAGAAATAAATCTTGTTGTACTTCTATGGCCCTCTCAATTAATGTTCTTACTACATATAGGGCATTTCTTGTGCATTTTTCTTCTACAAATCTGCATTGTTCTTCTGTTATCTCTGGTTTTATTTGTCTTCTTATATGCCTCATTATTATGCGCTGTAGAATTCATGGTCATTTGACTCATAAGGCTGATTGCTCCAGTTATACGGCTTTCCACTACTTCCCATCTCAATCTTCATCAATATACCCTTTCTCCATACTCGATTGTAAGCCCGTTGTAAGTCAAAGATGATGGCTACAGTGTGTCTGTTTTCCGGTAATCTATGATATATTTTCTTTGTCAATCTAAATATTTGATCTTCTGTACAACTGCCTTTTCTTAAGCCTGCCTGTTCATTTAAGAGAATATTTGAGCTTTCGAGGAACCAGTGAAGTCACACATTAACCATACTTTCTGAGAATTTTCCAAGACATGATGTTAGGGATATGGGGCGGTAACTGGTCTAGAACGGTCCAGATGCACATTTTCCTGTGGTGGGGATCAAACACGGTACTGTGGCCGTCACAGACGCGCTCTGTCACAGAGGCGGACCATCAAGATATTCAAGTAATTTTTTTAAATTAATTTACTTAAATTCTTACTGCATTAGCGACTGTCCATATATAAAGTCAAAATTTTTTGACAACTTTTGACATTTTCCCACCTTGTCAACAATTGGCAAGAAATCAATGACACTCTGCTTAATTAAGTCCACCCATCCGCACCTCCCCCTCACAACCTCTCCCCCCAAAAACCCCAACCCCCCACCCCCATTAAAAATGAATAGAAAAAGTAGGAGAGTACTTGATGGTTTATTTCATATTCTGTAAAATGTTTCAAATTGTATATATCAATTTAGCTGATGAAATTTGATTGCAAATAAATTGAACACATGAAATAATACATGGCGTATATATAAAGATAAATGGTAAAACAAAATAAGCAAATATACAATACAATTTGGAAAAGCACAGCTGAAAACTATATCGTAATGCATTCTATTCTCTTGACTACATCCTGCTAATTGCAGGAGTTTGAGAGCTGATACAGGAGAAGCAGAATGAATAAATTTGTTTCTTAATTTTCATATGGAAGTTTAAAAGGAAGTAGTCAAATGCTATTGCTATCACTTGTAGTAACTGAAACAAGACAAATGCTCTTGCTATCACTTATAGCACTTGTGTTACCAGACACATGCTCTTGCTATCACTTATAGCACTTGTGTTACCAGACAAATCTATATCATAATTACCCAACTATCCAGTGCTTAAAATATTACTAAAAGCTATATTTATTAGCAGATCTCTCTTTTTGAATCGGTAACCATCTATTACTTCATTGTTTGCTTGTTGTTCTGCATCAATGATCATAGCTCTTGATTTTCCAAGATGATATGACTATATCCGTGCATCAATAATCAACTTTAAAATGAGTAGAGCACTGCAGACAATTCAAAATAGACAAAAACGAAAGTAGAAGCCGACAACTTTTCCCTCATCTCAAGACCTTTTCATTTATGTTCACACTGCAACTGGTTTTCGAGAATCCGGATTGAACTCCCCAACCATCTGTCTACTCACAAACACTGCAAGTGGTTTTCGAGAATCCGGATTGAACTCCCCAACTATCTGTCTACTCACAAACACTGCAACTGGTTTTCGAGAATCCGGATTGAACTCCCCAACCATCTGTCTACTCACAAACACTGCAACTGGTTTTCGAGAATCCGGATTGAACTCCCCAACCATCTGTCTACTCACAAACACCAAACCTAATAGCCTGTTTATACGGCATACTCATGTTCGTTTGTGAAGGAGAACCATTATACTATTTCTGTTGATAAAAAAAATAGCCAGACTGCCAAGATAAATATTATCCTCTAGTAAAAATGTCAGATCAAAGGAGAAAACGTGCAGATATTAAAATGTCAAATACACATATTAGGAATGTATTATACATGGACAGAAAGACATGAAAATTCATCTAGCAAACAAAAAGATAAAAATGTTAAAAGGTGTCGGGTCCTATTAAAGAAAATCTGTGCTCGAGCGCTAAAATGTGAATATAATAACGTTAGGAAATTCTTGAAGAATTATGAGTAAAACAGTGAGAGCTCAAAAAGGGCTCAATCAGCGTAGGGGATTGACTTCATTATATTAGATTTACCTCCATATGTACTCATTATCTGTCAATTAAAGGCACGCACCTTGCCAAGAGTACTACACAGAGCACGACTCCGTAGTTTCAATGGATAGTTTCCAGGGATCTCCAAAACAAATCCATGTAAAATAGCGATAGAGTACACATTAGAGGCATTTTTATCTACTGTACCATCAAAAATATTTCACTTTTGAAAGTATAGGTCAGGGGTCGGGAACCCATGGCTCGTGAACCAGGTGTCGCTCTTTTGATGGCTGCATCTCGCTCGCAGACAAATGTTCGATTATTAAAAAAATGTTTCTTTAGACTCTTTGATCTACATATTATTTCATATCAATATTTCATTCTACAAATGAGCTAAAGTCTACTGCAGCTCAGCATCAGAAGTCGCATTAATGGTAAGAAATACTCATTATTGATTAGCAACAGCATAACAATGTTATTAAAAAGAATTCAGAGACATAATTATTGTACTTTTAGTGTTGAAATTACAAAAAAGACACACATTTACTAGAATTTTTAGTTTTAAACATAATGTCTGGCTCTCATAAATATCCTTTTCAAAATATTTGGTGTCCATGGCTCTCTCAGACAAAATGGTTCCCGGCCACTGTTATAGGTTATAAAAACCTATTGCTACAATCTACAAATTTTTCAAAATACTAGATTAATGGTGCAAGTGTTACACAATCAAATACAACTGAAGTGGCTACATTGTAAGAGAAAATATAGTAAAGGTTCACTAGTATATGTATGAAGAAACAGAAATTATGAAGTTATATATGTTGAAATATTCATACACAATCTTCGCAAGTGATTTTCTAAAGAAAATACGTGTACATTGATAGTTCCATGAAGTCTACGACCATATCAAGTTGAAAATATAGGCTCGATCACCGAAGTCAAGTAACGTCAGGCGTGAACATAAACGTAAACATGAACTAGTATCAGATTTGCGTGAAATCTATCGTTTGGCTTTGACTATTTTTGGCATTCAATTCCAAGAATATAAATAAATAGCAACGAATCACAATCCAAACAATAATCAAAAACATAATGAACATGATCAAATTAATTCACCACGCGTCAGGCGTGGTGAGTACTTTTATGGGTGACAGCTTAAAAATACAACGTGTCGTAGGCATTTTTAGCGACCAAAACAGAGGAAGAATTCCATGAAAACGTATATAGTTTATTTTCAGTTGTGTTCAGATAAATTCAGCTTCACATCAGTAATGTACCTTTTCGTACTATTGAGACATACAATATTAGACATGCACTTTTTTTTGATCAGAGAGACACATTCAATAATGAGAATCAAATAAGGTGAAACATCTACTTTTCTGTGATCAGAGAGACACATTCAATAATTAGAATAAGATACAGTTAAACATCTACTTTTCTGTGATCAGAGAGACACATTCAATAATTAGAATAAGATACAGTTAAACATCTACTTTTCTGTGATCAGAGAGACACATTCAATAATTAGAATAAGATACAGTTAAACATCTACTTTTCTGTGATCAGAGAGACACATTCAATAATGAGAATCAAATAAGGTGAAACATCTACTTTAAATATATTTACAAATAACAATGACAATAGTTGACACATTTTGTGAGAATGAACCACAGTTTCCTAGGGAAAAACGACATAACACAATCTGCTCTCAGATTGTACGTGCATGGTAAGACCAAGAAAACGCTGCACAAACAGCATCAAGGTACTTTGAATAGATATGTATTTAACGAAATATCTTGCATTGAAAAGCAATTTGAGTCTCCTAATCCTGTCCTTTAATTCAGATGTTCTCAGTGATGCTGGCGTAGAAAGATCAATCATATCAAACATTAGGGGCAGATAGTCAAAGTTTCTAGACCATGGGTTGAGAAAAACACAGCTTGAACACTTAATCACCACTGGAAAGATCAAGGGGAGAAGAGACAGGGAAGGACAAAGAAAGAAATATCTAGATGGACTAGTATTGTGACATGGTAAAAGTTCACCAACCGAGCTTATTGACAACACAAGAGACTGAGTCGTGGAGAAACATAATCGTCTACGCCATTCGGCATGGCACTTGATTGATTGACTCCTGGGCTTAACAGTCCATATGGATAACATAAGCACAACATTCACCTGGGTTAGGGGTGCGAAGGGAACGCATTGCTCTAGGCGGACCCAGGGTTAGCAGATAACCAAGATCCCAAATGTACCTCCACGCGGTGCACCCTGGAAACAGAAATACAGCAGCTCGTGCTGATTTTGGCCAAATCATTTGGGGATCGTGTCCGAGAATGTGGAGGTAGCAGATGGAAAGAGATTTGACTGCACAAGAGACAGACAATATCTCCGACACCACCAGCTGCACCACATATAGCGACACTGTCGACATACAGTGAAGCTAGTCAGTCCAGTCCGAACATTGGAGGGGCGGCCAATGTAAAATGCACGTAAAGGTAAATGCATGGCGAGAGACAAATATGTTTCATACAGAGTACAATGAAACAATGAAAGGGCAGAACAGCGCTAGAGGGCAGCGCGAACTGCAAATAGAAAGTGAAAAGTCCCTAGGAAAGGGAACTACAAGCTCCGTCAGCTCGAGACGGGCTTCTAGTCACCAGAGTTCCTAACAGGCAGAGACTCAGACCCATCCATCGGCGTTTGGTAAAGCAAAAGACCTAACCCAACTCTAATGTCGAGCCTTCCTAAACCGGAAATATGCTTGCAAAGAGAAAGGGTTCTGTACCCGATGGGTGTAGGCAAGAAAGGGACAACGATGGCAGTCCTGGCCCAACTCTACTGTCAAGGTTTCCTATACCGGAAGTACACTTGCAGAGAGAAAGGGTTCCATACTCGATTCGCTCAGGCACAAAAGGGACAACGATTTAGCCCTGGCCCAACTCTACTGTCAGGTTTTCCTACACCGGAAATACACTTGAAGAGAGAAAGGGTTCAGTACCTGATGGGCTCAGGCGCTATTGGGACAAGGACGCTCAGCTCGAGAACGCCTTGCTCTCAAACGCGTGGTGTGAGACTCGAACTTGGACAAGGGGTACACGTCGGTGAATGACACCTCGGCTAAGAGGGCGAAAGAGCCAGTGTCCAACTCCTCTGTTGAGTTCTTCCCCTTAAGGAACCAGGCTCACGGATGAGAAACGGTTCGGTACCCAATGGGCACAGGCACAGCACGTCCAATTACACGAGGCAAGTTCATAGACAGTGGAACACCTCGTTTGAGTCAGACTAAGAGCAAGAAAATCGTCTGGGCGAAGAGTCTCCACCACGCGTGCCTGGAGACAGATATAGAGGCTGTCACAGGCTAAGGGTAGCCCACCCGAATTGTCAAGGCATGCCGAAATCGGGTGTGCTAGGCCTACAAGGCGCATAACGGTGCCACAACGTAATCACGCTCACGGCGGAAATCGCACGGATATCCGTGATGGTTACAATGGAGCGAACGAAAAACAAACAAACAAACCTGGGTTAAACCATAACCGGATTCCAGTAAAAACATGTCTACAGAAAGTAAACATGACTTGAAAGGCTGATTTTTTATTTCCCTGCATTTCGTTGCTAGGCTTTGGCTTTGTTGGCACGCCGCTCCAATTGTATAAATAGTGATCAACGAAACTCACGAAAATAAAAAGGTAACGAATGAAGGCGTGTTTACTCTATGCACAGGGGTCTTTACCTTCGAAGGTCTCGGTTAAGCAATACGAACACGCTGAGAGTTATTTTGAGAGCAACACGTCGAGTACTTTTCCTGTTTGAGAGAGAGTTTGAGAATAACGCTGACGAAGATATACATAAAGGATGTGTACAAAGTCACTACATTAATTAACCACTGTGCTAACAATTATGTCTCCCCATGATTCTACATAATCTTATATATTGAGCATCTGTGGTCAAATACATTAAAAAAACAGAGAATAAAATGATTAATGAGAATGAACCCTTATTGGCCAGCGACAAGAGCATACAACATAAAAACAGCACAGTACAGAGGAAGACCAAGAAGAAGGTGGATGGGAAAAGTTACAGACATTCTGAGACGTCACAATATTACTGCATATCATGCGACCATACGTGCCATTGCCCAAAAATCGATCGTCATTCAATATTGCGACGCCTTACAGCAAAAGCAAAGAGAAAACTATATATATCGATCTTCCAAGAAAGTACCATCTTATCACTATTGTTTCTTGTACCAGGCGGTGGAGTTGTATTTTCAGCTTCAGATTAATGTTTCTCTGGCAACCTTTATTTGTTTGGAAGTTGTCCAAATTGTTTTCTAGTTCCAGTGGAGAGTTTGACTCAACGGTATAGATGTATACGAGTACATATTATTATAAGCATACCACAGAAAATAAATCCAAATGTTATACAACTAATAATCAAGAAATATTTATTCAGTATGAACGCACGGTTGTTGCTTGTCTGAAGTTTGACACTCCGCTCCTCTGAGACAAATATCCTAGTGTTACCTGAGCCACAGTTATCCTTCTCAAGCAAACCGTGGGATAGTTTACTATTGTCTTCTGACGTTCTCTTATAAGGTACTGCTGTAGTATGATGTTGTTCTAGGAAGTTCTCGTAGTTTCTTGGGTGGAATTGCTCCATCTCTTCAAGTTCGTCCCAGCTTTTGATAGTAACAACGATTATGTTACCCACAACAGACAGAAAGGACATCATCAACAGCATAGAAATGTAGACAACTGGGGATGATAAAAAGTGTGAATTCATTACACATAATTTAGACAACTGGCGATGATAAAAAGTGTGAATTCATTACACATAATTTAGACAACTGGGGATGATAAAAAGTGTGAATTCATTACACATAATTTAGACAACTGGCGATGATAAAAAGTGTGAATTCATTACACATAATTTAGACAACTGGCGATGATAAAAAGTGTGAATTCATTACACATAATTTAGACAACTGGGGATGATAAAAAGTGTGAATTCATTACACATAATTTAGACAACTGGGGATGATAAAAAGAGTGTTTATCCATAATACATAATTATTCAGGGACATGATGAGTAACATAATCTTCATCTTATTTAAGCTTATAAGCTAGAGGTGATGTCGATTCTGTCATCTTATTTAAGCTTATAAGCTAGAGGTGATGTCGATTATGTCATCTTATTTAAGCTTATAAGCTAGAGGTGATGTCGATTATGTCATCTTATTTAAGTTTATACGCTAGAGGTGATGTCGATTATGTCATCTTATTTAAGCTTATAAGCTAGAGGTGATGTCGATTCTGTCATCTTATTTAAGCTTATAAGCTAGAGGTGATGTCGATTCTGTCATCTTATTTAAGTTTATAAGCTAGAGGTGATGTCGATTATGTCATCTTATTTAAGTTTATACGCTAGAGGTGATGTCGATTCTGTCATCTTATTTAAGCTTATAAGCTAGAGGTGATGTCGATTATGTCATCTTATTTAAGTTTATACGCTAGAGGTGATGTCGATTCTGTCATCTTATTTAAGCTTATAAGCTAGAGGTGATGTCGATTATGTCATCTTATTTAAGTTTATAAGCTAGAGGTGATGTCGATTCTGTCATCTTATTTAAGCTTATAAGCTAGAGGTGATGTCGATTATGTCATCTTATTTAAGTTTATACGCTAGAGGTGATGTCGATTCTGTTGTTATTTTTTACCGCAACCCAGTAACCGTGTTCAATTACAGCAAAACCTAACAACCGCAATCTTTTTTGTTCGTTCGCTTGAAATGTGACTGTATCTGTAATTTTTTTCGTGAGTAACCGACAATGTTTTATAACTCATACAGACGTCCATAGATTTTAGACTCTAGTGTCATTTCCTTTCCTTAGTTCAGTTTGTTATGTCTCGACAGTTCATATTTTAGCAGTATACGTTGTGTGGTATGTGATGATCTGTCTACGCGTACGCATCGTTATGTTGTTGAATTTTTAAATTTGTTGTGCAATTCTTCTTCTTCTGCGTTCGTTCTCAAACTCCAAATAGCAGGATGTAGTCAGGAGAACGGAATGCATTGTGTCGTGGTTTACAGCATTGCTGCGATATCTGCGCCTTTCGGTCTGCCACATCCGAATTCAGCAAGGCTTTGGGTCACTGACCCTATATGGGATGGGACAGCCAACTCCACCCCATAATCTCCTTAGTCGCGTTTTACGACATGTGTGGAAGGTAAACAGTGTTGCTATTCTTTGCTCCCCTTTTGGGCCCCGGCAACACACCGGCGTTTTGTGCAATTGACTTTCAGAGTCGGGTATGCCCTGTTCTAAAACATAGCATAAAAACGTGTTCTGATTTGTTCATAAATTGATATTTGTCAAGTGTAAGTGTTCAATAGCGCGATGTCTACAGTAAAACAACTGAAAATACTGTATCATGGGGCAAACAGGAGAACTAAGTTATATTTGTTGCGTATATGTGTGTTTCCAGTGGCGATCTACGGCTGTGAAACATGGACAATAAATAAAACTACAGCTAAGAGAATAGAGGTCTTTTACATGAAGTGCTATAGAAGAGTCTTGAGAATATCATGGACAGCAAGATAGACCAACTAAGAGGTGCTAAGAAAAATTAGCGTTTAAGAAGTCTGGCTTTTAAACACCATTGTTAATTAGTTAGTCTTTCGATCATTATCATTACAAACTGGAAACATCCATAGTTGCTCAAATCTCTCTGAGTGCATTCGCCATTACACCTCTGTTGACAGTACCATATTAAGAAGGAAGTTAAGTTTTTTCGGCTATGTGAAGAGATACGATAGCATGGAAAGAGTGTTGTTGGAGGGGGCGATAGAAGGCAGTAGAAGCAGAGGCTGATCAAGATGTCGTTGGACAAGAGATATTCAGGAATGCATTCACATGTCGCTAGAGGAAGCGGGACAACTTGTCAGAGACTGTGGGAATTTCTGGAGATTCATAATGAAGATTACATAAATAAGATTCATAGTTCTGGAAAGAATACGTCACATGGCAATGGCAAGTGTTAGTAGATTTCTGATAGATTTGATAATTCATTTTATCTAGTGGCAATTAATTGTTATATCTTGGTGGTCATCGGTAGTATCTCCTTAACTAGTTTATCTGCGCTTATTTCAAGTTATTATACAGTGATATGTTGTCCACTGCATGTTGCCTCATATAGTTTCAAAAATTTTAGAAAAATATTCAGCATTCCAGTATGGGCGGTAGTAACACAAATGCCAACGAGATAATAATGAATAAGTAAATAAGTGTAACAAATATCTACCACTACTAATACAAAGATTATAAAAGTTAAGTTAATAAAATAAATAAGGGCGACAACGTTTGACGTTTCGATCAAAAGATCTTCGTCTTGACAAACATGCAATAATAAGACCGATACAAAAAATACGGAACATATATTGTTTTAAATTTTAATAATAAAAAGTCGGTGTTTCATCTCTTCACACGTATTTTCATTTATGTTACCTTATACACTTCAGTCAGTAGTGTTTCTTAGGTCTGGTACTTTTTTTAGTTGTTGCTAGATTTAGAGTGGAGAACTTGCAGTACTGATCTTGCATCTGTCAGTAATACCATAGGATGTTAAAGAAGATTGTAAAGGCGTAGAGGGTTGACTTTACTGTACTTTGATCACCCCCACAGGTACTCTCAGCGAAGGGCGGCACGCCGCTGCTAAGAGTACAACTCAGCACGCAACTCTATAGTCTACAGCGATAATCTCCAGTGATCTCTGAACAAAAATATGTCGCAAGCAGGATTCAAACCCATGACCTATTGAGCGCAAAGCAAACGGCTTAACCACTATGCCAGGGCCGTGATAAAAAAAGATTACTTAACAAGATAATTCAAGTTTTTCTGTTGCCCCCTTGCTTGCTTCAGCATCGCAATTTTGACAAAATTTTATTGTTTTTTTTTTATAGTATCTCTGGCAGTGTTTGGGTATTCCATAAAAAGACTCTTACGCATAAATCTATAATAATACACATTCTCTTGTACGGATGTGAGACGAATCTTCGTATATTTTGACCTATGCATTTTTTTGATATGCATCGTCCAGGAAACCCAGAGTAAATGTTGCACGCCGTTCTGTCCATCATCACAAACATTCTGTTTACTTTGGTCTGTGTTTATTGGTAATCATTATCTCTCCGTTTGACTTGTTCTATCACAGACTTTATCATTTTTTCAACATCATGTAGGTTTGAGAGTTGGCTACAAAGTTTCTTGGCCTGTTTATGAAGCTTCTTCTGTTCAATCATCCCATTGTTGGATTTTAGAATATGTCCTTCATTGGATTACTTAGTAGATTAGCATATAGTAGAACTGTATCGTTGGAGTTCGTTATTGTCCATTATATGCTATTGTGGTGCGAATGACTAAGATATAGCTCTTATAATTATCTATTCTTCAGGTGAATGTCTTTTTGTATTGATACTCAACATTAAGAGCTAGTTTGTGAGATTTAGTTGTCGCTTCAAGACTAGATGTGTCTACTTGGTTATGCTGAACCGATATTTGTTAAATACACACTATTTGGTATGTTTGTGTGTGTAGTTTTCATAGTTGACGTGAGATATTCACTTGATCTAGTTTGACACTCAAGATTTCTTCACCATTGGCATTTCTCTTATCTCGATCTGTTTCTATTTTTGTCTGTAAATGGTGTGTAGCTATTTTGTGCGTATTGGTGCTAAATTTACATGGTAGCACCTCTTTCACATTTTCATTTCCGTTGTTGTACAGAGATGGAGGCGAGACACATGTGCAATCTATGAATTATTAAATATGTTGTGTGTTGTCGCTTTTCATTTGCATTCGGTTTTTTTTAAAGAAGGTCCCTATTGGACCGGAACGTTGACAAAGTACTTGATCGTTTATTGTTATTTATTTTTCACATTAGTTTTTTCTATTTGGTAATTAGTATAGGATATATAACAGTAACAATATTACTGAATATAGTATTTATCGCTTCTTTGTTTTGTTATTCTTCACTTTTTCTGACATTCTCTGACAGTTTGATTATTTGTTGTATATTATCCCCAGATATATTATTGTGATCCCCAGGTGGATGATGGCCAGAATATCCACACTTGCCGTTAAGCGTATGGGTGGTGACTGGGAGCTATAGTTATCCATCCAAAGCCAGTTAGGGTTGTCTTGATATTATCTATCGTTTACTAGGTCTTCCTCTAGTCTTGTATATGGATCTTTTCATGTTACATATTCTTGTTGGTAGTTGGTTATGGTTCATTCTCAAAAGGTGTCCAACCCATTTTACTTGTTGTTTCTCGATGTATTCTGTATATGGTCTTATACCGTCATATTATTTATATCGGTTATTTATATTCATATTTGTTCAGTTTATCTTGATGTTGTCGATCAATCTATTTCACGTACTTTGACTGTTTACAGATCATATTGGTTATAGATATGATTCATTCCCATAAGTCGTCATAACCATTGCATTTGTTGTCTCATTGATTTAATGCCTGGTATTATACGTATTTTCTTTATAATTTCGTCATTTTTTTTATTCTGTTTAGTTTGGGTAACCATGGAAGCTTTTCTTAGCCGTTTCATTTCACATGCTTCGAATGTTCTCTGTTGTAAAATTGCTAATGACCATATTTAATTATGTTGTTTTTCTGCATTGTTCGTTGTCATGAATAAATAATGTATGTTTTCCATTTGGGACAGGATGGCTATAGTGTGGGTATCCACCGAGAACTAACAGGCATTCTAGATGAATTAATGAGGCCTTCTTTCGTTACTTTTCTTGATTATTCCCATGTTTTCCGTTGGCCAATATTTATATACTTGAAATCGCACGCCAAAAATAGCCAAGGCTACTACAAGTATATAGATAGTAACAAATGCAAAAGTGACAATTAAAAAAAATATAAAATAATAATAATAATAATAATAATAATAATAATAATAATAATAATAATAATAATAATAATAATAATTGTAAAAATTACAAATTTAAAAAAAAAATAATTTAAAAAAAACCTTAAAAATTTGGGGGTCTTCGTTACCTCTAATATATTTGGTAGTGTGTTCTGATATAACCTAATTGGACTGTTGTCCGCTGGTTGAAAGGGACATGCCTCTCCAAAAGAAGGTAAACTAAATACCAACAACTACCAGTGGCAATAATCAAAAACGTACCGAATGAAGTGCTGTTTACGTTTATCCGTGCGGTCCTCTATATCAGCTAACGGTCACGGCTATAGTTAGGTAGGAGAGTATAGCCATCTTTTGACTAGCAACGCCTCTTTCAAACATGGAAGCGTGTCGTCCTTAGTTGTGTTAAGGCGTATATCTCATTACAAAATAAGGGCGTAGAGTTAGTTTTTTTCCTGCCACAACTATCTCCGATATGGCCGTATTCTATTTTGAAGCAAATAGACAAATAATTGTAAAACACTTACCTAGCAAAGAGACATTGTCCGATGTTGGTGGTATATTGTTGTCTATGACAGACAGAAATACTGTAAACGAGAGCAAGACTGTGATGGAGATTGAAACCTTCTCATGCTCGTTAGGTGGCATTATGAACGATAGGATGCTTAGAACTGCTAGTATATCCACAGGTATCAGGAGACTGCCATTTTGATTGAATATACACATGAAAATAGTGAATTAGCTTAGGAAATGAAATAGTATGAGCAATAATAATATGAATTCTCAAAATAATTATAAAAATAATGGATCAACATATGAAAAGAGATCAGTACAGTACAAACAGGCTTTAAAAAGAACAGAGGTACAAGAGGTCACATCTTTAATATGAAATACATAAAAGAGAAGTGCAGAGAATTCAACGCAGACATATAGACATGTTTCCTAGACTACTCAGAAACCTTTGACCGTGTAACACATCCGAAACATGATGGAAAAGCATAGGCTTCCCACGCCATTTCATATCGCTCATTAACATTCTTTACCAGGAACAACGGTCAACTGTTCGTCATAAGGGAACATTCAACTCGATCGATGTCTTCTTCTTCTGTGTTCAGCATCAGTGGTCATGTCATATTGCCAGGTCTGGTCATGGCAAAATTCACTGATTTCTCCAGGTCAGAGCGGTTGCCTCATAGTTTAGCATGAAATCGATATTTTCTGGTCATCTGTCTATGTTGGACATTCCTGAAGTATGTGTTCTAGGGATTTGGTATCGGAACCACATGGACATATATCTGTGTATGAGATCCTCAGTCGGTAAAAGTAACCCACCAATCTTCAGTGGGCTGTTCTAAGGCGAAAGAGTGTAGTCTGTTGATATCTTTAAATGTGATGTATATTGCATCGGGGTTGTCTTTCATTTCCATGTCTTTCTTCCACTTTGACGTGTATCTGTTCTGGATTATTGTTTTTGTTTCTCTTTAGGACAGTGGGAGTCTGTGTTGCTCCCTTTCCCTGCTTGTTCTTGAAAGAGCATCCACTTTCTCATTTTCCATGATTTGACAGTGTGATGATATCTATTGGAAAAGGAGCTAAACATAGACATAAACATACATGGAGAGAAACTACAAGTAAAACATTATCAATATCTTGGACACATCGTCATAAATGACGGCAGATGGGAAACAGAAGTTAAAAGGTGAATAGGAATGGCCAAAAGTACCTTCAATGACATGAAGAAAATAGTAACATCTAAACAAATTACAAATAAGTTAAAAATGAGAATTATAAAATGCTATATCTATTCTATATTGATATAATGCTCAGAAACATGGAAATTAAACAAACAATTAGAAGACATAATTGATGTCTGAGATGTGGGTATATAGAAAAATAGAGACAACATCATGGAAAGAAGAAAACAAACAAAGAGGTTCTAAAAACACTTAATATGAAGAAAGAACTACTAAGAGAAATAAAGATCAAGCAAATAAAATATTTTGGACATATTAATAGACATTACACTTTATTGAAGACCTTACTTGAGGGTAAAGTCAAATGGAAGCAAGCAAGAGATAAGCAGAGATACACGTGGGAGAGTAACATCACAAGATGGACAGGCTACAATCTAGAAGAGTGTACCACCAAAACAAGAGACAGGGGATGTTGGAGGTCTGTTGCAGCCAAATTTCGTTACGTTACGGCACTTGATGATGATGATGATATCTATTGAAAAGTATTAGTTACAGTAGGATTTTTGGATATGTTTGAACTCTTAATTGATGTTGTGCAGAAGGCCTTTCTAATTTCAATAAAAATCTGCAATATGTGAATATGGCTATCTTCTTTGGTATTTGAGTTCTGATTCGGTGAGGACTTTCAGTGCGCTATGAAGTGCAACTGCTTCTGCTCTAAATTCTGAAGAGTATTTCTCGGTTGCAAATAGGGATCGCTACATTCTGAATATGATATGCTACAAATAATATATAATACTCGTAAGTAATTGTAGGTTACCTGACTATAATATATGCTGGACGTCTTGCCAATTTGATCCGAAAATAAGTAGCCTCAAAAAATTGATCGTCATACGGGCTAATCAGTTTAAGAGCGCCTGCAGAAGATATCTCATATTCTCCATTAACTGTCATGGTCTCCAAATTAACTGGGTCGCCCGTCCATGTTACCTGAAAATAAGTAATGGTCATGTGATTATAAGATTTGTGCAATGATATCCACAGTGACATCCGCTAATGATATTCGCTGTTCAACTATTCAATGATATCCTTAACGCTAAACGAAATTTCAACTGTTGAAATTAAATGCTATAGCGAGGTCCTACGAATATTATTGCCAGAGATGCAGTTAAAAGCAGATGTCCTCAGAGTAATGAATGTGTGGCACCCCTATGACCCTAACTGGTTAAAGGTATTATTATTATTATTACTATTATTATTATATGGAATATAGCTTATTTGAAGCTATAGAAACCAAATGCATAGTATGGTAGATACACAATATTTCCTCAATGTTGTGAGTATATAAACATGAATGTAACAAACAAAATATGACATGCACATATTAAATAACAAGTGAAATTTGTCGTTTATTGCATATAATTTTCAAAAATGTACTTTTCTAAATATATCATAATTTATGGTCAAATCTTATGGTAGTAACGTAATGTTTCCCATTTCCACTCGGTTGTGGTGCACTGGGGGTTTATTTTTTTCATAACCAACGGAAAATGTGTGGATGATGTGATCAGCATCAAGTTTGTCATCTTTACTCCACAGAAAATCTGGTACCCATTTTCTTTAGGCTGGGTCTACCTAGGAACCGTAGATGATTTTAAAATATTGCCAGTATAATTACAAATTGAACCTTGGCTCACCCAAATGAAAAGCCAATTGACCAATAACTAAGATACGGTGGCCCCAGAGGGTGTAATAGCTTAGGATATTTTACATTAACTACCATATGTTAGATTGAAGATTCCAGAGTGTTTGTTACTAAACACAATAACAAAAAGAAAACTACGCCTGTTTGGTCATATAAAGAGACACAACTGTTTAGAAAGACAAATATTGGAGGGAAGAGTACCTGGGATGAGGAGAAATGGCAGACCAAGAAGACGATGGACTGACGACATTAAAGATAACATGAATTCATCGCTAGAAAATGCAAGCCACATCGCTCAAGACAGAGAGAAGTTCAGAGAGTTCATTGGGAAAACAACGTTCTTGAAGGAATACATGACACCATATGTAAGATGATATATGTCATATATATATATATATATATATATATTAGGTATCAATTTTCTTTAAATATCGTACTCTTTGAATAACATTCTTTCGCCGAAGACGAATGTGTCGGATCACCAAAGAAAACGTGGACACAATGCATTTCCATTTTCTGGGCTACATACTGATGAATATCTAGTATAACCATTGTTTTGCTACAAGAGAGATCCAGTGGGAGATTAAAAATGAACGCTGAAGGAGTGGTAGAATCTAAGTCACATTATATTGACATTCAAGTGTTTTAAATTTCCACAATATCATTATATCTTCTCTTCATTAAGTGGAACACTTCCATAATTTTGATAATGACAACGTTCTCACATTTAATAATCAGATTGTTTGTTTGTTTGTTTTTCGTTCGCTCCATTGTAACCATCACGGATATCCGTGCGATTTCCACCGGGAGCGTGATTACGTTGTGCCACCGTTATGCGCCTTGTAGGCCTAGCACATCCGATTTCGGCATGCCTTGACAATTCGGGTGGGCTACACTTAGCCTGTGACAGCCTCTATATCTGTCTCAAGGCACGCGTAGTGGTGACTCTTCGCGCAGACGATTTTTGCTCTCGTCTGACTCGCACAAGGTGTTCCACTGTCTATGAACTTGCCTCGTGTAATTGGACGTGCTGTGCCTGTGCCCATTGGGTACTGAACCGTTTCTCATCCGTGAGCCTGGTTCCTTAAGGGGAAGAATTCAACAGAGGAGTTGGACCCTGGCTCTTTCGCCCTCTTAGCCGAGGTGTCATTCACCGACATCGTGTACCCCTTGTCCAAGTTCGAGTCTCACACCACGCGTTTGAGAGCAAGGCGTTCTCGAGCTGAGCGTCCTTGTCCCAATAGCGCCTGAGCCCATCAGGTACTGAACCCTTTCTCTCTTCAAGTGTATTTCCGGTGTAGGAAAACCTGACAGTAGAGTTGGGCCAGAGCTAAATCGTTGTCCCTTTTGTGCCTGAGCCCATCAGGTACGGAACCCTTTCTCTCTTCAAGTGTATTTCCGGTGTAGGAAAACCTGACAGTAGAGTTGGGCCAGGACTACCATCGTTGCCCTTTCTTGCCTAAGCCCATCGGGCACAGAACCCTTTCTCTTTGCGAGCATATTTCCGGTATAGGAAGGCTCGACATAAGAGTTGGGTTATGTCTTCTTGCTTTACCAAACGCCAATGGATGGGTCTGGGTCTCTGCCTGTAAGGAACACAGGTAACTAGAAGCTCGTCTCGAGCTGACGGAGCTTGTAGTTCCCCTTTCCTAGGGACTTTTCACTTTCTATTTGCAGTTCGCGCTGCCCTCTAGCGCTGTTCTGCCCTTTCATTGTTTCATTGTACTCGGTATGAAATCTATTTGTCTCTCGCCATGCATCTACCTTTACGTGCATTTTACATTGGCCGCCCCTCCAATGTTCGGACTGGACTGACTTGCTTCACTGTATGTCGACAGTGTCGCTATATGTGGTGATGCTGGTGGTGTCGGAGATATTGTCTGTCTCTTGTGCAGTCAAATCTCTTTCCATCTGCTACCTCCACATTCTCGGACACGATCCCCAAATGATTTGGCCAGAATCAGCTCGAGCTGCTGTATTTCTGTTTCCAGGGTGCACCGCGTGGAGATACATTTGGGATCTTGGTTATCTGCTAACCCTGGGTCCGCCTAGAGCAATGCGTTCCCTTTGCACCCCAATAATCAGATGAAATGTATACCTGTTTACGTTAGATCGCTTAATGTTAGCTTGTCTTATACAGCATATAACAGACCCGGGTATATTCTATCTGGCCGACTTACTGTAACAGTACTTCCAATGTCTTTGTGATATCATTAGTAGGCACAATAAAAGAATATTGTGACCAAATCGTCATTTCTTATTTTATCTAGTTTGGTAACTATTCCAGCTTTTCTCAGACATTTCATTTCACATGTGACGATTTTTCTTTGCTGCGAAGCTGTTAAAGACCATGTTTGACATTGGTAGCACAGTGTTGGTATAAAAATTGTAGATATTGTTTGTTTTTCAATTTCCATCTTGATCTGTGGATGAAGACGTAATGGTGAAAGTTGGTAAGCCATTGTGTTTGCTTTCTGGCACCGTGTTTCTATTTCTCTGCCTAGTCTTCCATCTTCAGAAAAAATGCTGCCTAGATATTTAAATTCTTTGGTTTGTTTCACTTTGGTGTTATCTATTGTTATATTCATTAGTGTTGAAGACTTGCTAATTTTCATAACTTCTGTTCTTTGTTCATTAATTTTCATGTTGTACTTCTGACAAGCTAACAGCAATGCATTGATCTGTTTTTGCAAAGTTTCCTCATCTCTGTATATTAAACTTTTAAAATTATTAAAATTAATCTGGTACCCAAATAAAACTTAGTCGACCCGGAAGACGTTGAGATCTGAAAAAAAATTGCGCTTCAACTGGGGAATGAACCCAGGACCATTCATATGCGATGCCAGTGCGTGTGTATATAATTGTTGTATATAACCACACGACAATTTTCTCGTGTATATATAAAACCACTATTGAAAGAAAAAATACTCAAATGTGAAATTAATTTGGTTAAACAGTGTCCCCTCTCAACAGCGGCTGTTGTCACAAGAGTTGAGGACAATGAGAACACACATACACAAGTAAATGATGTTGTATCACATACGTAGGTAGAATGATTGTCTGTCATCCATAAGGAGATCTGGATTGGACAGATGCTAATGTCAAATGGGTAGTAGGTCATATCCAGCTGTAAAAGAAACAATAAAACTCAAAATATTTCAAAGAGAATACTTAAAGATTGTAAAAATATCGTCAAAGCAAGTAGTTTTCAGCCGTTTCTCTCACGTGACTTCCATCTGTGAGTTAAATTAATTAGTTTACCCACTATTTTCTATGTTAAAATGCGATTGCAATTTTATGTACCTTCTGTTGTCTTTTTTAGCATTTTTTGCTACTGCTTTCTCTCGCTAAATGATTTCCATTTATTATATCTGATTGAGATAAATTATACTTACAATCATTTTATTAAATTATATATTTTTTCACATAATTTCAGTCACCTTTATCTGTGGCCTATACGGAAACGTCTTTGGTCTCTAACTCCATTTTTTTTAAATAGTACCACTTTTTGGTCTAAAAAAATTACCACTGGTTGGTTGTTCAGTTTTAGTTCAAAACCACTGATATTGCATAGCATGTCATAATCTTCCACATGACTAATACTCAGCTTTCTCTGAGATGAAGACAGATGTTTTGGTTTACAAGGCATAGTCTCGATTTCACGTGAAATGAAGTGTCTATGAAAAGAGACAATGGTTACTAAACTATATAAAATGAGAAAGAAATTAGAAAAAGAGTAGATATAATACCATGTATTGAACATTTCCAGAGACGGCAAGTAAAATGGTTCGGTCACCTTGTGAGAATGAAATGAAACCATAATACCAATAATGGCATAACAAAAAAATATCCGAAAATAAAGCCAAAAGTAGACCACGAAAACGGTGGATAGAAAACATCAAGATAACCTCGAACAAACTGGACTCGACACAAACAAGGTGACACGTTTGACCTTGGAACAAAAACTGAGACATAGGTCAGAACCCCTACGCTTAACGGCAGGTATAAATAATATAAACCTTGATACACCTGGAGAATGATAATTAGACAATGTTCTGGTTTTCAACCCTGTATCAGCTAATGTTCTGCTAACAGCTACCGTAGATCTGAAACAACAATTTATATCAGCGATACATCACCAAAAAAACACAGTGAGTTTAGAAAGTGCACTTAAATACCAAGAAAATCAAACTAATGAAAATAGAAAAAGGAAAATTGAAGTGTCAAATTAATATAAAAAAGACCTGGAAGATATTTACAAATTTGTATATTTATAATTTATATATTTATGTACAATCACAGAATAACAAGCACTAAACATAAAAATAGAGATATAACAAAAAGTAGATCATTATCAATATCTCGGAAACATAATCACAAATGATGGTAGATGTGAAACAGAAGTTAAAGGAATGGCTAAAAGTAGTTTAAGTAACATAAGGAAAATATTACAATCTAAACAAATTACAAACAAGCTACAAATGAGAATTCTAAAATGCTACATCTATTCTATATTAATATATAGTTCAGAAACATGGACATTAAACAAACAATTTGAAGACACAATTGATGTCTTTGAGATGTGAGTATATAGAAGAAGAGAAATAACTTTATGGAAAAAGAAGAAAAACCAACATTGGCACCTTGTTGAAGACCTTTCACGAAGACGAGAGTAGAACAAGATTTAGGCAAAGATACAAGTGAAAAAGTAACATCACGAGATGGGTATTCGTGAATCCAAATTAAAACCATAAAACAACCTAACAACGAGACCTAGTGACGGACGACGTTTCGACTAAAAAGTCTTCATCAAAACATAGACAAGAAACGGGCAATGAATGTTTCAAACAAAAAAATGATACTGATTTTGTTTCCAGAAAATTCTTCTACCCCTACGCCGAAAGTAATTAAGGAGTATAGCTTGAAAATTACGAGCTATTGACACACGCGCATTAGAGGAGAAACGTTCTATTATAATATCTATGAACCGTAAAGTGGTAACATATATGGAATAATTAGATCAATGAAGGCCCAGTATGGTAGCATACTACATGTCAATGATAAACATTGTCACAAGTATCTCTTACACCGATCATTTATTATATCATCTCCAACGAGTGTGTGCTTGTCCATCATAAGTGATGATGACCATTTGCTGCATCAACCGCCCGTGTGTTGTTGGGGCCCGAAAGGGGAGCAAAGAATAGCACCACTGTTTACCTTCCACGCATGTCGTAAAAGGCGACTAAGGAGGTTATGGGATGGAGTTGGCTGTCCCATCCCATATAGGGTAAGTGACCCAAAGCCATGCTGAAGTCGGATGTGTCAGGCCGAAATGCACAGATATCGCAGCAATGCTGTAAACCATGCCACAACGCATTCCGTTCCCCGGACTACATCCTGCTGATCTGCAGGAGTTTGAGAACGAACACAGAAGAAGAAGAAGAAGCTGCATCAACTTTTAAAAATTCAGTTAGAATTATGTCCACCAATAGAATTAGATAAATGAAGGTCCAGTATGGTAGCGTACCAAATGTCAATGACAGTGTCACAGTATCTCTTATACGGATCATTCAAGAGAACGTTCGTAAACGGCTAATATGCCATAATCGAGTTGCAAATATCCTTGGACAGTTCGGGCATGAAATGACCACTGTAGAAGGATTTTGTTCTCTCCGCGACTTTCTAGCTACTCTCCGCTGTTGAGCTGCTGCACTTCTCGTCTTTTCACAAGATGATTTTCCAATGGGCTTTCATGTACAAACATGGTGGACACATTATATTAATAGTAGACACTCCTATGCCTAATCAACTCACATAATCTTTGTCTGAAGTGGTAAAACTTCTGTTTTCGAGACATAATAATTAGTATGCCGATAAAGATCAAAGGATTTCATTCCTGCATAAAAACTGGACATGATACACAAATATAAAGTGTAAATATGTTGGGTTGATCTAAAAACAATAGTGTATGCAAAATATGGTATTAATACGTTAGACCAGTTTCCCAACATGTGGCCCATGCCCCCCACAGGGGGAGGGGGGCAAATTCATTCTTTAGGGGGGGGCAATTCAGGGGAGAATAATACAATAATTTTTTAATATTAAAAAATATGTATATGTTACATAGTGGGGGTATCCGAATTTCAGAAAGACATGGGTGGGGCATGGTAAATAATAAGGGTTGGAAAACACTACATTAGACGGTTACTCGGATAATTACATTTGTTTGAGGGCAAAGCTAGTGAAACGTGCTATAGTAATGGGAAGTGCAGCCTAGTCGACAACGAACAAGAGACATTTCAATGTGTTTATACATATCCTTGGATGGAGCAGGTCAACTCTCTCAGAAATGAATTGTTCAAAGCATCCATAAAGAAGGCTATGTTCAGGGAAGAATATGTCACCTAACAGTACCCGCTGATAATATTTTCTGAGACACAAAATTCCATGTTTTGAGATCGTAGCATTCATCGTTAAATATAGTCAACCGTTTATGTGTCGCGGGGCGGAAAAGGAAACAGATAATCACGGCATTGTTATCAATCATCAATCGTAAGAGTTGCTGTTGTCGATATCCAAATGCTGCAGAGTAGTTCTACACTTGACAGCACTATGCTATTCTTATAAAAGTGCAGGTCTTCTCAAGTTGACCTAGTGATCCATATAGTAAGTTAGTAACTGTTAAGGGTGTCTGTAAAGAGATGAATATGGGTTTTTATAATAGTGTTCTTATAATAGTACAGGTCTTCTCAAGTTGACTTAGTGATCCATATAGTTAGTGACTGTTAATGGTGTCTATAAAGTGGTTAATATTAGGGTTTTATAACAGTGTTCTTATAAAAGTGCAGGTCTTCTCAATTTGACTTAGATTCATACAGTAAGTTAGTAACTGTTAAGGGTGTCTGTAAAGAGATGAATATGGGGGTTATAGGGAATGAATTGTCCGTTCCATTCCATAGAGGGTCAAAGTGACAAAGAAACCATGCTGAAGTGGGATGTCTCCGGCCGAAAGGCGTAGATATCGCAGCAAGCTGTAATTTGTGAAAATGTATTATGTTTTCCTAACTACATTCTGCTAGCATGTAAAAATTTGAGAATGGAAGCAGAGACAAAAATTGATATTTTTCAAAACGTCAGTGATAAAGTTCATAAAAAAGTTGCATGATAAAATACACATTCCTTAGAGGTTACTAAATGAACGTTCATTTAAACTTAAAATATTCCCTCTCAGGGAACACGATTATTTGATGTACTGAAATTTTATGAGAAACCTGTAGTTTTTTGTTGAAATTTTCTTATGTTGAATTTGTTATTGGCGTTGGTAAATATTTACAAAACTTCCGTATGTGTGTAGATGCACGGAAGCTTTGCCGCGAGCTAAGACATCATCCTTCTATTCGACTCTCAGCTACAGGAGTCTAAGATGGCTTGGTCTTGTCAAAAGAATGTTAACTAATCATATTCTAAAGAAAATTATCTTTCGGGAGCTCTCATTTTGTGGATGGCACAGAAGCAGACCAAATTTATAAACATAAATATATATATATAGTTATGTTTCTTTCTGGTCTTCATATCTTCATTTCTTCGGTCTTTTCTATATTTACCTTCATGTTAAAGTTTTGGCTTGTTTAATGTAACCTGTCTATTTGTCTTTGTAATTGCTCTTCTGATGATGCTACTAGTGCTTGGTCGTCTGCAAATAGCAATCATTTAAGTTATCCTTCATATTGTTATCTTCCGTTGTCTTTGCTACTTTGCATATATGATATGTTATGGACAATATGGGGGGGGGGGGTATATAGTACAAATCCCTGTCTCACTCCCCAGTGAATTTGGAAATTATCGGATGTACCTGGGCTCGTTCTTATTGCGTTTTGAGTATTGGCGTATATGCCCTGACATAGGCTCATCAGATATTGGGGAACTCCATATGGTTGTAGTGTTATTCATAGTTGTGCGCTATCAACTCTGTCAAAAGCTTTCTCTTGATACACGAAATCCAAATATAAGTCTAGATTATGTTCTGTTTCTCTGTTTGAAAGTTGTTTACGGGCCATCAGTGCAGATTTTATTTTTCCGAAAGCCCAATTTTGTGTTGTTGAGCTGTGGTTCTATATATGCGCACATTTTCTCTCTACTATTTTGCTCAAGATTTTTCCTATGTGGCTTAAGCGTGATATGCCTCTATACTTACTGCTGTCCCTTTTACTACCATTTTTCTTCCAGATGGGAATAAATACACGTACACACACGCATATATCTACATGCAAGTAACAACAATCTTGATTTGCTAGACTTGGGTATGTGGGAAGAATGGAATGCAGAAAATTGTGATGTTCTGAGTTTCGATTTATTTTTAAATATTGGACCCTGTGACACCCACCCATACTTTTACACCTCAACTCCAAACCCCTACTTTTACTGGAAAATGTTTCGTATACACGCTGGCGATCGCCGTTGGATTTTACCTTGCAAGTACTTTCCAAATAAAATGGTGGTTCCCATTTTACAACTCCGTCTGAGTTGACAGAGACGGAAACTCTGTCATTGCCCACACTGTCATGTTCGTTAGCTCTGAAAAAGACAATTAAAATAATGTGTGATTTTAATGTACTAATTTACTGAAATGTTGCGCATGGCAGAGAAGTAAGATCGTTGGTCTCGCAACCGTGGTGTGAATGGTTCAACTCCCTATAAAGATCAAGTTTTTTTCTAATAATACAAAATACAGTAAATACAAAAAAAGGTTCTTGTTTGGAACGCGTACCTCCGGTGACATTATTCTCTTGGCAATATGTGTCCGTTTATGATTATCATTTATTAAATTTAATATAAATGTATTTAGGGTTATGGTTAGTTAAGTAAAACAAACCCTCTGCTAACCTAAATCATTAAAAAATAATAGTTAAATTATTAATTGATAAATATTAATTGGCAAACAATGCCATGTGAAATACTAAAACTAATAATCCCATCGGTGGGTACAAGTTTCCGATCAAGAACCACAAAAAATAACCTGTATTGCGTCGCAGCAGCAAGTGTCTATGCTTTAATCACATAAAACTTGACATGACTTCAGTATAGACCTCTGAAGGGAAAGTAAATAACATTCATTCGTGACGTCTCAATTATTGTAGTTACTATCGTTGGTTACTATTTATATACTTGGAGTCGTATGCTAAAATAGCTAAGGTTGACCAACGAAAATCACGGAAATAATAAAAAAATCAGGCTTTCGGTTCATGTTTATTTTCTGTACAGAATTCTTTACTGCTGACTGTCGCGCACAAACCACAAGCAACCTTTCTGCAACTGTCTACCGGGACACATTCAGTATTGATATTTATATTAGCACACAATTTGCTAAACAGAAAAAGAGTAGGAATAATGCCTTGTATCGAGTTATACAGAAAACGTCTGCAGATAAAGTGCTTTGGTCACTCTATGAGAATGGATGCAAGCTAATTACCACTGAGAGGTTACAACAACAGATCAGCTGGTTATGGAACAAAGGGGAGACCGAGAAGGAAATAGATCGATAATCACACGACAACACTTCATTAACACGGACTCAGTACGACTCAGGCATCACATCTGCCCATAAACATAAACTTACAGCTCCTAACTCTACGGTTAACAGCACGTCTGGTTGCTATCAACCAGCTTCCACCTGGGGATAGATAATAGACAGAATTTGCTGAGAATAGAGAGGAGATGATCAGACTTTGTTGATGCGAAAAATTGACGATGTTCATAATGTAGAATTGATGTTTGTATTGTGATACAATTGATTTTTGTTGCTATTGATGTAGAAGTTGTTCTTGGTTTCGATGCAAGCGTTGAAGTTATTCTTTGTACAGCAAGTGGTCTTGTTTTTTTAATGTTTTAGTTGTTGTTGATAAAGAAATTGACATTGTTTTTGTTGTAAACTTTCCAACCGCTGTAGCTGACACGTGAATGTTGTTACTGCCAAAAGTTGATATTGGTGTAACATTTTATATTGGTGTAATATTGATATTGGTGTAATAGTTGATATTAGTGTAATCATTAATAATCGTGCATCAATTCATACTGGTGCAATAGTTGATATTGGTGCAATAGTTGATATTGGTGTAATAGTTGATATTGGTGTAATAGTTGATATTGGTGTAATAGTTGATATTGGTGTAATAGTTGATATTGGTGTAATAGTTGATATTGGTGTAATAGATGATATTGGTGTAATAGTTGACATTGGTGTAATAGTTGATATTGGTGTAATAGTAGATATTGGTGTAATAGTTGATATTGGTGCAATAGTTGATATTGGTGTAATAGATGATATTGGTGTAATAGTTGACATTGGTGTAATAGTTGGTATTGGTGTAATAGTTGACATTGGTGTAATAGTTTATATTGGTGTAATAGTTGATATTGGTGTAATAGTTGATATTGGTGTAATAGTTGGTATTGGTGTAATAGTTGATATTGGTATAATAGTTGATATTGGTGTAATAGTTGATATTGGTGTAATAGTTGATATTGGTGTAATAGTTGATATTGGTGTAATAGTTGATATTGGTGTAATAGTTGATATTGGTGTAATAGATGATATTGGTGTAATAGTTGACATTGGTATAATAGTTGATATTGGTGTAATAGTTGATATTGGTGTAATAGTTGATATTGGTGCAATAGTTGATATTGGTGTAATAGATGATATTGGTGTAATAGTTGACATTGGTGTAATAGTTGGTATTGGTGTAATAGTTGACATTGGTGTAATAGTTGGTATTGGTGTAATAGTTGACATTGGTGTAATAGTTGATATTGGTGTAATAGATGATATTGGTGTAATAGATGATATTGGTGTAATAGATGATATTGGTGTAATAGATGATATTGGTGTAATAGTTGACATTGGTGTAATAGTTGGTATTGGTGTAATAGTTGACATTGGTGTAATAGTTGATATTGGTGTAATAGATGATATTGGTGTAATAGATGATATTGGTGTAATAGATGATATTGGTGTAATAGATGATATTGGTGTAATAGTTGACATTGGTGTAATACTAGATATTTGTATAATAGTTAACATTGGACTAATTGTTGACATTGGTGTAACAATTGACATCAGTATAGATATTTGCGTAATATTTGGCATTGGTGTAATAGATGACATTGGTGTAGATATTGATGTAATAGTTGATATTGGAGTAATAGTTGATATTGGAGTAATAGTTGATATTGGTCTAATAATTGATATTAGTGTAGATATTGGTGTAGATATTGGTGTAGAGATTGGTGTAGATGTTGGTGTAGATATTGGTGTAGATATTGGTGTAATAGTTGATATTGGTGCAATAGTTGATATTGGTGTAATAGTGGACATTGGTGTAATAGTTGATATTGGTGTAATAATTGATGTTGGTGTAATAATTGATATTAGTGTAATAGTTAGCATTTGCGTATTAGTTGAAATTGATGCAATAGTTGATATTGGTGTAGATATTGGTGTAGATAGTGGACATTGGTGCAATAGTTGATAGTGGTGTAATAGATGACATTGGTGTAATAGTTGATATTAGTGTAATAGTTGATATTAGTGTAGATATTGGTGTAATAGTGGTGTAATAGTTGATATTGGTGTAGATATTGGTGTAATAGTGGACATTGGTGCAATAGTTGATAGTGGTGTAATAGATGACATTGGTGTAATAGTTGATATTAGTGTAATAGTTGATATTAGTGTAGATATTGGTGTAATAGTTGACATTGGTGTAATAGTTGATATTGGTGTAATAGATGATATTGGTGTAATAGATGATATTGGTGTAATAGATGATATTGGTGTAATAGATGATATTGGTGTAATAGTTGACATTGGTGTAATACTAGATATTTGTATAATAGTTAACATTGGACTAATTGTTGACATTGGTGTAACAATTGACATCAGTATAGATATTTGCGTAATATTTGGCATTGGTGTAATAGATGACATTGGTGTAGATATTGATGTAATAGTTGATATTGGAGTAATAGTTGATATTGGAGTAATAGTTGATATTGGTCTAATAATTGATATTGGTGTAGATATTGGTGTAGATATTGGTGTAGAGATTGGTGTAGATGTTGGTGTAGATATTGGTGTAGATATTGGTGTAATAGTTGATATTGGTGCAATAGTTGATATTGGTGTAATAGTGGACATTGGTGTAATAGTTGATATTGGTGTAATAATTGATGTTGGTGTAATCATTGATATTAGTGTAATAGTTAGCATTGGCGTATTAGTTGAAATTGATGCAATAGTTGATATTGGTGTAGATATTGGTGTAGATAGTGGACATTGGTGCAATAGTTGATAGTGGTGTAATAGATGACATTGGTGTAATAGTTGATATTAGTGTAATAGTTGATATTAGTGTAGATATTGGTGTAATAGTGGTGTAATAGTTGATATTGGTGTAGATATTGGTGTAATAGTGGACATTGGTGCAATAGTTGATAGTGGTGTAATAGATGACATTGGTGTAATAGTTGATATTAGTGTAATAGTTGATATTAGTGTAGATATTGGTGTAATAGTTGATATTGGTGTAATAGTTGATATTGGTGTAGATATTGGTGTAGATATTGGTGTAATAGTTGATATTGGTGTAATAGTTGATATTGGTGTAATAGTTGATATTGGTGTAATAGTTGATATTGGTGTAATAGTGGACATTGGTGTAATAGTTGATATTGGTGCAATAGTTGATATTGGTGTAATAGTTGATATTGGTGTAATAGTTGATATTTCTGTAATAGTTGATATTGGTGTAATAATTGATGTTGGTGTAATCATTGATATTAGTGTAATAGTTAGCATTGGTGTATTAGTTGACATTCATGTGATATTTAATTTTGGTATGTTATTTGATATTATTTAACTACATAGCGTGTCAGACATTGTGTCAGTATCGCTCTGGTGACATTTATTGTAGGTATCGTTAATGAAAGATGCATCTCTAGTATCGCGCTTCTACGATTTGTTCACGGTATCGAGGTGCTCGATCGGAAACAGTGTTGCTATTCTATACTGTTCTCTCTGGAACCCGCAAACACCCGAGGAACTTGAAAACACGCGGGTGATTTCCTGTATTTGACTTATATAAGTCTGAATTAGATTCGATTAAAGACTCGTAAAAATACCTCTTGATTAGGACACGAGGCACTGGTGACAATCGAATAAGTGGTCAACTCATCAGCCATTTAAGAGTGTAGCAGTCAACTCATCATTGTAGTTTCTTAGAAGCTTTCAGAAAAGGACACGCTTTCTTTCCTTTTCTCCAGTCAACTGTTCATTGTGGGTTATTGGAATCTTTCCGAAAAAGACACTTTCTTTCCTTTTCTCCAGTCAACTGTTTATTGTGGGTTATTGGAATATTTCCTAAAAAGACACTTTCTTTCCTTTTCTCCAGGCAACTGTTCATTGTGAGTTATTGGAATCTTTCCGAAAAAGAGACACTTTCTTTTCTTTTCTCCACTCAACTCCCATTTCTATCATTCTCTGAACATGCACATTGTCTCTTTCAGACTCCAACTCATCACTTTATAATGTATCCATAAGCGCTATAATTAACTAAAATGTGTCTTTTGTCAGCACTGAACCATTTACTTAGAGCCTATTTGAGACTTAGGAACTCTGAAGTGCGTTACTCATACTGGCTGATCGAACTGATCTGTGCTTTTAATTGGCTAACAGCACAACTTATATAAAAATGGACAAATAGCATGCTCTGATAAATAAGAACAGCCAAGATAATCGAGCATTCGCAGGTCCAACTGTTATATTTATTCTTCATTTACTATAGGCCTAAGTTTCCCATCAATGCATCAACTCATTGATTAATTTTTAATCCAGAAAAAACACATATCTTACCAAACCAGTTTCAAAAAAGCTTTAGTATATAAAATATTCAACATGTTACTGTACAACAAAGAATAATATTAGATATCTATAATATTTGACTTACGCATTAGACAAAACAAAGTCTGGCTTCCAAATAGCGTTCTGTGGAACTACTATACGATTAATGCCACCGTATTTCCTTGGGTCCCACTGTAAATATTCGTCTATCCAACGCTGGTCACGCAAGGAAACACACATTTTAATAAAGCAGCAAACAATATACATTTTAAATAATTAAAAAAAGTATATCAACTTTATGTTTGTGAAAGTTTCTATAAAGATCACAAACAAAAAGCGATCAATTAGAGTTAATTGTAGCACATAAGATCATCATCATAGTGGTTTATTTTTTAGTCCTTATCAACAGGACAAAAATGCAACTCAATCAATAGCTATAAGACCAATTTGATAGTAATTTTTATATGAAATAGATGTTATAAAATATGTACGCTGATATATACAGTATAATAATTTTATTCCTACTGCCTTATTGGAAATGATAGTAGAAGGCTAAAGGAGTAAAATGCTAAAAAAAATATCGCCATAGCTGTTTTATAAGTATGCATAATAATACAAAAGGATAGAACTAAAGCTCCAACGCAAATCCGGAGAGAATGGCTATTATGCAGTTATTGGTTAGTCATGTTTCAATTCAACCTCTGGCATCCATTTCAACTTAGCTAGACTTAAAACCTAGAGGTGTCGACTCTCCTTTTAGTAAACATTCGGTTGGAGAGCAGGTTTGGTATCGAAATATCAATTTATTTAATCAAGGTTGCACTGGCCGTATTGAAGTCATCTTTAAGTGTCCAACAGGAATGCTTACTTTCACTAGCACCATTTAACAATTACATAGAAGGAATAATGAGAAACGTTTTCGAAGAATTTAATTTAACAGCATTGATTGAAGGTAGTCAAATTTCTAATCTCCACTTTGCTTATGGCATCGATCTGATGGTGACAACAGAGGCGAAGCTACAAGAGTTAACAGCAAGACAGAAAATATCTAGCCAAAAATTTTGACATGGAGATCATCGCGGTTAACAGTAAGACTTTTGTGAATTGGAGTACTAAGGTAGTTCAAACCAACATTAAGCTTAACAATTAAAGGCTTTATCAGGTTTCGATGTTTATTTTTCAGGTAGCCAAGATTAGTGGTGATGGTGAATCAAAAGCTGAAGCTAATATAAGGCTAGCAATGGCCATGACCGCTAAGTCAAGATTAACTCAATTTGGAAGAGCAGAATCTAACCCGTGTTAAGATTCTATTTATTTGCTAAATACTTTGTTCCCTTCAGCGCCCGGGGTAGAGGAGTTTTTGTGGAGATGACCCTCGTGTATGTCATGTGCCGTATTCTCTCCAGAAGGTTGTTGTCTTCCCAATGAACTCCCCGAATCCTTCTCTGTCTTGGGCAATACGGCGTGCGTTTTCCAACAACGTATTCATGCTATCTTTAATGTCGCCAGTCCATCGCCAGACTGCCTTTCCTCCTCCCCCTGGTGCTCTTCCCTCCATTATTAGTCTTTCTAAACAGTTGTGTCACTTTATATGACCAAACAGGTGTAGTTTTATTTTTGCTATTGTATTTAGTAGTCAACACTCTAGAACCTTCAATGTGTTTATAATATCGGAGTTTCTCTTTTTTTTCCTCCATGATATTCTAAGTATAATTCCGTAGCATTTCATGTCAAAGGCGCTGATCTTCTTTGTCGTTGTTTTATTTAGGATCCATGTTTCGCAGCATCGTGTGTGCTGAGTATATTATGGAATTTGTCGCCTCTTATATTTTTGTGGTCCATCGTTCTCGTGGTCGGCTTCTAGGTCTGCCTCCACTGTATCTGTATAGCATAGCTTGCTGTGGTATGATGTCTGTTGGTAGTCTACTGATGTGTGCAAACCATATGATCTGTTGTCTCTTAATAGATTCCAAAATTGGGGTGGTGTCGGTTCTTTGTCTAATGTCTTCATTTCTCACTTTGTCTCTTAGCGATATTCCCAGGACTCTGCTTAAGCATGCAATTTCAGCTGTCACAAGTTTACGTTTGTCTTGTGCTGTCGTTGTCCATGTTTGGCTTTGGCAGCAATGTGTTGGCAAAATAATCGTTTTAAATAGTGTTATTTTGTTGTTAACGATTAATTTATATAAATCTTTGTTCTTGTTAATATTTCTATATGGCTTTGAGACATGGGCTTTAACTACGGACTTCGAGAAGAATCAAGGCATTTAAATATAAATGCTATAAACTTGTGTTGGGTATCAGCTAATGAGAACATAATACCAATGTGTTTTTCTATGACAGAATTAAAACTCCGATGATACTGACAAGTATTAGACATTCCTCGATGACAAAATATTCTTCCAGGTATGGTGGAGTGTTGATGGAGACGAGGTGTACAGATAAGGACATGACTGGATAATATCAAAGACTGAAGTTTCCACACTCATCAGGATATTAGAGGATAGAAATGCGTGACAATCTTTCAGCATGACACGAGTGCTAGAATATTATAATGAGCCAATCCTTCTTTATGGAAGTAAAACAGGACAGTAAACAAAAGTGATAAAGATAAACTGGATGCAACTGAGATGTGGTGTTTTAAATGGTGATAAATTCCATGGACAGCCAAGAAAACTAATGTAAAAGTAATCAGAGATGCTGAAGCAAAAAGGACAAACTATAGTGAAATTTAAAAACAGACAATTAAGATTTTTAGCGCATGTGATGAGAAAAGTAAAATTTGAACATTTAGTAACCGCCGGAAAGATCAAGGGAAGAAGCAACAGAAGAAGACAAAGAGAGGCATTTCTGGATGAGTTGTCACTGTGGCACACACAAAAATTCACCAACTGAACTTATTATAGAGAGTTGTGGAGAAGCATGATCTTCTACGCCACTCGGCATGGCGCTTGATTGATTAATTAAATATCCCAATGTGACACCCCTACGACCCTGATGAATTATGGGTTTTATTATTATAGAAGCCATGCTAGTCATATAGTGTGGGCAGAAGTGGTCAGCATTCTATCAATCTATCTTTACGCTGTGGTCCTTGTTTGCCTTGCGGCGTCAAGGGTGGAAAAATTATCTGGAGATGGCCTTCTTGTTTGCTGTTTGTAAGCTTGTTCCTGTGGCTTCTTTGATTTATGTGATCGATCTTTTACATGGTCTGCCTCTGGTTTTATAGCTGTTATGTCTATGTGTCATGGCCATTTGTGGCATGCTATCTGTTGGTAATCTGGAAGCGTGTGAGAACCACTTGATCTGTTGTCTTTTGATGTGTTCCAATACTGGTATTGTTTTGGTTATCTGTCTGATGTTATCGTTTACTGGACAGCATTTATGCCACTAAATGGCTCCAGACTTTTATATGTGTTAATCTCTGAATACACCATGATGGAGCATGTCTTCTACATACAGAGATTGGCTGAATAGAGGTAAGTTATCTCTCGAAGCATCTTCTACATACAAACAGAGAGAGATTGGCTGAATAGAGGTAAGTTATCTCTAGAAGCATTGCGTACAGTTGAGAGTTGTAATCTTCTTTCATGAAAGTAAAAATAAACACCACGTACCACACCCCCTGAAAACATATTACACACAGAAAACATGAACCTTATCTCTCATAATTTATGTGAATTGAGATATAAAAACAGGATTTCAAGTTCATACACAAAATTGTTACTTACAAATCTAAAGAATGCCCGTAGAAACATCAACTGCTTCTTGGTATCCTGTTCCAAATTACATTGCGAGACATTAATGTGTATAAAGTTATATATATATATATATATATATATATATATATATATATATATATATATATATATATATATATATATATATATATATTTAAAACTAAAGCTGCTTAGAGGCTGCTATTGTCTACTGAATCTAGACGTGTTCTCACTAATAAATATACTGTATTAAAAAAAAGAAAAGCAACTATTTTGAAGTTACTTTTATAAAATATATTCGCTATTTGGACATGATTCAACATATCGACTGTGTCCACCTGGTCATTAACTTCTCGTAGTTACCAGAATTGTACTCACTTCTTGATTCGTGAGGTCATGAAAGACGTCAAGGTCAAAATTACATTTTTAGCTATAACACGTGACAGGTTAATGAGAATCCCGTGAAATTTACTGAACACAAAACTTTGACCATATTATTGAATGCATGTAAAAGTTTGACGGTCCTTGAATAAATTCAGTTGAAAATTCATTGTACAAGTATGGCTCATCTCAGTACAGAACAACTATACATCATAATTAAACGCTTACAGATTTGACAGTTACAAAGTATGGTGAACAGATCATTTAATGTGAATAAAAGCACCATTAGTCGCCTTTGGGAGAGATTTCAACAAACTGGTTCAGTAGCAGGCCAGCTGCGCAGTGAAAGACCTAGAGTCACAACTCCTGCCGAAGACCGCTTCATACGGCTGCGTCTGGAATTGATTTGCATCTGTGTTCTCCACAATCCAGTCAATGCCAGTAGCTTGTCCAATTTCATATTAAACTACCAGGACCCGGTTGCAAGACGCTGGCCTTTGGGCTAGAAGACCAAACAGAGGTCCTATTTGTACGGACCAACATCTCCATAACCGACTGCAGCGGGCGAACCAGCATCCTAAATGGAACGTTGGGAATGACTCGAGACGGGTTTGGTTTAGTGATTAATACTATTTTTGTGCTCCAGCAACACGATAGACGGAGAAAAATTTACAGCAGAGTCCGTAAACAGTACAGAAAAGTCAAGAAAAGCGTTGATGGAACTCTTCCACGTGGCGGTGGAGGCGCACTAATGGGGAGGGAGGGGGTATGATCAATTTCTTGGGAAGCAGTGATTTCGTGCAAACTGAAGGACCCGTGAGTGCCGAACGATACGTCGCTGAAATTGTTCGGTCTCGTGACCTTCCAATTTTGGCTGTACAAAAGCCAATTTTAGCAGGGTAGCACTCGACCTTATGTGGCACAACTCACCACCCAGTTCCTCACTGACAACAACGTACAGACCATTCTGTGGCCAGCTATGTCATCAGACATAAACCTCATCGAACACTTATGGAATGGACTCTACAGACGACTCTGCCAGCGAGACGTGGCTCCAGCACATAACAGACAGTTGTCTCTTGATTGCAGGAAGAGTAGGCAGCCGTCCCAAAATAACAGATCCAACGGCTAATCGAATCCATGACAAGGAGATGGCGTTCTCTGATTGAGGCCAGAGGAGACCATATACATTACTGAAACGGAGGTCTCAGTCAAATTTAATGAACATTTCATTGCTAAAATCTGAAGGTTTTTTCTTTCCAAGGTTAAAACATTAATTGCGTAAATTAAAATATTGGCATATATATATATATATATATATATATATATTGTCTTATTCGCATTTTCAGCGTTTATTTAGCATGTACACGTATTTAGGCAGTCCTTGTAGAAACAAATCATGCATACTTGTAAAGTGCGATAGATGATGTTAATTAGGCAGTTTCTGGTCAACCAATGAACCGTGTGATAGAAGGTGGGTTCATGACAGCTTACTTTTAGATGTTGTATTTGACAAGTCTAATTTGTAGGTTTTTTTTTGTGATTTCTTTAGAAGAAAAGCAGGATCTCAAACTGTGTTAAGATCATCTTATATAAATCTTTGATTTTGTCAATATTTCTATATGGTCGTGAGACCTGGACTTTAACCGCAGATTTAGAGAGAAGAATCCAGACGTTTGAAAATAAATGCTAAAGACGTATATTGGGTATGTGTTATCGAGAACATAAGACCAATGTTTGAAAGGGGGATCACTACAACAAATGGAAAGTGATAATATGTGCTATGAATGTGAGACTATGTTACAAGCAGAATATACAAACAAGTGTAAACATATGCGCTCAACGGCAGAACCAAATGACCACTACCATTAAATCTCACGCAAGGAACAAACCATCATCTTCAGACTACGAACTGGCCACAACAGACTGAGAAGTCACATGTTCCGAAAGCTGAAGATTGGCGAGACAGACCTGTGCAACTGTGTCCAGAGACTGCGGAACACATTATTTATGCCTGTCAACTCTACCAAGAAGAGAGGGAGAAAATATGACCTACTGAGATGGCACTGCTTCCAGACTTGAGGGGTTCCATGGATGACCTGAAACGAATCACACAATTCATTGAAGCTATTGGCGCTGTAACCTGATATCTGACTGAAGAACGATGAAGATGAAGAAGTGTTTTTAGAACCTCTTTATTTGTTTTCTTCTCTTTCCACGATGTTCTCCCTATTCTTCTATATACCCACATCTTAAAAGCATCAATTCTGTCTTCTAATTGTTTGTTTAATGTCCATGTTTCTCAGCCATACATTACTATAGAATAGATGTAGCATTTTATAATTCTCATTTTTAACTTGTCTGTCATTCGTTTAGATGTTAATATTTTTAAAAGGAGTAGAAAACTAATAAATTCGACTCACCGACCTCACCTCAAGAGTCGTAAAATCATCTGATAGCGCAGAAAGAGATCTGTATAAATTAATCTGGCAGAGTTGTAGACGAAAAACGAACATGGCATTTAAGTTCCACTCTATCTCTTGGCACATGGATCAAACGTAGCGTTACACTGCTTCCCTCACGAATCGTTACTTAAATCAATCTAGGAAACACAGATAACACAGAACCTACCATTCCCATGACAGTTGTGACGTGAAGCGCAACCGAAATGTTAGTCCGAGTGTTGTAGAAGCGACTTGGACGAACCATCGGATTATAATCATCAAACAGCATTTTGTGCATGGCTTTCATATCATCAGCTCCTCCTGTACAGTTCTTGAAACACTCGGCTTCATAAGTATTGCAATGTGGAATATATTTTTTTAAATATTAAATTAGTGTCTTATTCTAAATTCGCTCTCAAACGCTTATAAATTAGCATGACGTAGTCTGAAGGACGGACAAACTCTTACAAATTAGCATGATATAGTCGGAAGAAAACAACAGAGAGCTTGATACATCGTACTGGAGACAGAGAGCTGTGGAGAGCCATCATCACCTACGCCAGCCGGCATAGCGCCTGATGATGATGGTGAGTCGGAACGACGGACTAACTCTAACAAATTAACATGATGTAGTCTGAAGGACGGACAAACTCTAACAAATTAACATGATGTAGTCTGAAGGACGGACAAAGTCTTCCAAATTAGCATGATGTAGTCTGAAGGATGTCATGAGTTGTATAATTGTTGACAGCTTTGTTACATAGCAGCAGCTTTCAATCTGACACATTGGCTTTCAGCATGATCTATGCGTAATTTTGACTCTCTGTGGGATGTGATAGCCATCTCACCACCAAAACCTTCTTAGTCGCATCCAACGAAATGTATGACAAGTACATTTTGTTCCCATTTGAGGTAGCAACATACTCGCGACCTTTTATTGTTATCGAACAGCAAAATATTAGACAAATTTACAATATATAGTTGATAGTTCCTTTTCCATACGATGTGTTGTTAGAACCTCTTTGTTTTCTTCGCTTTCCACGAAGTTCTCCCACTTCTACGCCTTAATGGCATCAATTCTGTTTTCTAGTTGTTTGTTCATTATTCATGTTTCTGTGCCATACATTAAGATATAATAGATACAACATTTTATAATTATTATTCTTTGTTTGTAATTGGTTTAGATGTCAATATTTTTCTTATGTCACTGAAAGCACTTTGAATCAGTAATATTCTCGCTTTAGTTTCTGTAAGATAGCTGCCATCATTTGTGATATGTGTTCAAGATGAGGCAATGATCTACTTGTACTGTCCGTGTATTTTATGTGTTCTACATTTACTTTTACGATTTTGCTGATATTCATAATTTTTTTAAACGATATTTATATCTAGTTAATATTCTCTACTTGATTTATTAACGTTATCTAATAGTTCATTTAGTTCCTCTTCACTATCTGCCAAGAGCACAGTGACATCTGCATATCGCAGATTGTTTATTATTTTCTCACTGATCTTGAGCCCAGTATTCCTTCTATATCTTTAAAATGTTCTCTGTCTGTTTGTTAAATAGCTTTGGTGATAAGCTGCATCATTGTGTTTTTATTTTGTATAACTCTTTTTCATTTCTGTATGTTGAGTAGATGTTTTCATATACGCTCGTATTATTGATGTAGTTTGTCCTTAAAAATATATTTCTTATCAATCTTTCCCATCTATACCTATTTCCTGAACACATTTTATTTTTCACGTTTGACTCTGTCGAAGCCTTGTTGTAGTCTATGAAGCAAAAATAGAAATATTTTTACTCCCATGTAAAAAGACTTTAATATATCTATCGATAACGGATACTAATTATAGCATGATATCTGGGGGTTTTTTTTTAATCTAGAAGCAATCTAGTCAGCATTATACCGGTCGCATTAATTTTCAATGTTTGTGCTAGTACCCATTTTATGAGACAGGTTCTATCACAAACTCTTTTTCTAACTAAATATTTTCCAGCTTGCCAAATAATTGCACCGTAATTACATTAAACTGGGAGGCACGTAAGCAAATTATATATGTTTAAAACTGATCTAAATGTTTCTCATGATTCGTTGTACCTTCCTACATTTTAAAGCTTTCACTTATAACATGCGATGCCACATGCAACTTATGCCTACGTTTATGAGCAAAATAGTCTACATGTATACCTTGTGTACCCAATTTATCATAGTTTCTATACGATGCTGCTTGGACATCTTCATCTCTGTTTTTCTTCTACTCTGAGAGCAGATGTTTTTAAAAAAATGTCAATACTGCATTTTACCAGTTCATGTGTTGCAGGGAGGGGATTGAATAGCTGTGTGATGAAGGCCGCATGCTCTTGCTGTCGCCACGTCATGTACAGGGTGAGTTTTTTAATTTACCCTCCGACAGAAAAAAAACCCAGTCCTTACCGGGGATCGAACTCTAGACCTCACTCATGTGAGATTAGCGTTCTAACCTCTCGGCCATGCTCCACACATGAGACCATGAGACCAGATGTAGAAGACACAATGGGGTAGTTTGCTGAGTTTCATTTTTATCTGTACCTGAGAAATGTTATTTGTTTTATCTCACAAATTTACAGCAAATTATGTTTTAATACAGTGTGTTACTGTAGTAATACTGAAGACGGATGTGTCAGGCACAATCGTGTAAATATCACAGAACAGCTGAAAACCATGACCTATTCCAATCTCCGAGCTGCATCCTGATCATCAGCAAGAGTTTGCAACTGAACGCAGAAATATCAGTCTTTGGTCACATGACCAAGTAGAGTACCAATAATTAAGTATGGCCAGTGTATTGTTTTGATCATGCTTCGAAATCATTATGATAGCTATGAACATTGACCATGAAACACGGATAAAAATATCTGTATAGACACATGCTTTTCGTCCATCACAAGTGATGATGACAATTTGTTACATTTACTTTTTAAATTAAATTAGAATTGTGTCTGTGTGTAATAGTTCGGTTCGTATATTCGTAATAAGTCATATTCGAGCTGCACATGTCAATGGACAGTTCGGGAATGGAATGACCACTGCAGAAGTATTTTGGTCTATTCGTGACTTTCTAGCTACTCTCCACTGTTGAGCTGCTGCATTTCTCCTCTTTTCACAAAATAATGCGGATTTTTTTTCACTGTAGAGCACCATGTAGATATATTTTGTGCAAGTTCTTCCCATGTATCTTGGTCTATTTCAAAGGCTTTCAATTAGGTCTTAACAAGTCCGTCTAGTGCTTTGTCCACTTTGAGATCGTGCAGCCTTCTCCCTACACTGTCGTGTACCCTTCTCACCATAGAGAAATATCTTTGACAGGCGATGGTCTGGCATACGTACCAAATGACATGGCCATCGAATCTGTGTCTGAATAAGAACATTGTCAATGCTAGATCTGTCAAGGACAGTGGTATCAGGAATCGTGTCTTGCCATCTGATGTATATAACTTTTCGGAGACAAGTTATGTTAAAGTGATTGAATTTCCTCACATGTCGTCTATTCACTGTCCATGATTCACTAGCGTATAAAAGCACTAGGAATGCTACTGCTCTTTAAACTGTCAGCTTAATCTGTAGGTTATTTGTAGAAGACGAAGTCCATTGCTGTTGCATTTACCCACTCCATATTTCCCTATTACACCGTTACATGAGATATTATCTGTACCCACCCTTGTATTGAAATATTTAATTCATTCATTCATTCATTTTCCTTTTGCGCTGAAGTTAGCGCATAAGGCAGAGGTCAGATCTCTCCAATTCTGTCTGTTTAAAGCTATTCTGTGCAGTTCTTGGATAGTATGGATATTGATTGTTTTACTTTCTCTAAGTATTGTTCTTCTGAGTGTTTCTTTTGGTCTACCCCTGGCTCTTTTGCCTGTAGGTATCCATTCAAGAGATTGTGATGTATTCTGTTGATGTCTGCGCATAGGACATGCCCGAAATATTGAAATATATTGAAGTAATATGAGCGTACCAGCTTTTGGAACTGCAGCGATAGCTGCATGAGGTTCATCATAGAACTTATCTTTAACTTCTGGATTTGACAGCGTTGGCTCATAAAAAATGTAACCAGAACAAATTGTTCAAATTCTCATTTATTTTTGACTGTCAATTTATACGACTTGTGAAAACATGGCTGCCCAACTGCCTTTTGGTATGATCTACTTTATTTAAAATCCCGTGTGCAGTCACCACCTTTGGCCACTCCGACTATTGCTTATTTATCATTGATAATATATTTATACTTTGCTATTTATACGTTCAATAACGAATACATAGCTCAACAATAATCAGATTGGCCGTCACAGTAACTTAAATTGGGTTTGTGCATAGGCCTGTCATACTTTTGGTATGTTCGTTTAATTCTAAGAGGTAAGGAATCTATGATATGCCTAATGATAGTCATCTTAGCAGAATATATATATATATATATATATATATATATATATATATATATATATATATATATATATATATATATATATATATATATAGAGAGAGAGAGAGGGGGGGTATATATATGTATACAGTAGGGTCAAATTAATGGAAAGAGGAGAAAACAAACACAGAATTCCAACAATACTACGAATGAAAACACAAATTAGTAAAAGATATAATAAAAAATACAAATATAGCGTTTTGTACATTTTCGGGGGCTGTCAATGTTGGTTGGTTGCTTGCTGTTTCAGCGGTCCATGAGAGCATGCATTTTTACCCATTACTGGAGGTATGTGGCATTTTGGTCCACCGTGAACCAGCGTCAGAAAATAAACATCACACAACCAGGAATGTCGGTTTCTACCTATGCACTGCTCCGAGCCACTGCAGCCAAGATATAGTTCCTACTGGTTATGGCAAACTTGCTATATGGCTCCAAGCATGCAACAAAATGTTCAAGGCAAAAGGCTTGTTTTAAAAGCCCTGAGTCACTGCGCCTTTATGGTGGGCATCAGTAATAGGAAAACAGTGCAGTCAGTTCTCCCCCTCCCTCAGTGCTACCCAATACATCTCTGGCTCCCTCTCAACCACAGATAATACATGTCTATATATATATACAATGAATAAACATTTCAAAAAGACAATGCAAAAAAAAACAACAATAAATTACATCAACAATGAGCGTGAAGTGAGGGTCTAAAAAATATTTGACAGTTGTCACCAAAATGAATTGGGATTGACGAGAGGGAATGGGGTTGACAAACGGGAATGGGGTTGACAAGCGGTAATGGGGTTGACAAGAGGGAGTGGGGTTGACATGAGGGTAATGTGATTGACAAGAGGGAATGTAGTTGATAAGAAGGAATGTAGTTGACAATAGGGAATGGGGTTGACAAGAGGGAATGTGATTGACAAGAGGGAATGTAGTTGACAAGAGGGAATGGGGTTGACAAGAGAGAATGTAGCTGACAAGAGGGAATGGAGTTGACAAGAGAGAATGTAGTTGACAAGAGGGAATGTGATTGACAAGAGGGAATGTAGTTGACAAGAGGGAATGGGGTTGGCAAGAGGGAATGGGGTTGACATGAGGGTAATGTGATTGACAAGAGGGAATGTAGTTGATAAGAAGGAATGTAGTTGACAAGAGGGAATGGGGTTGACAAGAGGGAATGTAGTTGACAAGAGGGAATGTGATTGACAAGAGGGAATGGGGTTGACAAGAGAGAATGTAGCTGACAAGAGGGAATGGAGTTGACAAGAGAGAATGTAGTTGACAAGAGGGATTGTGATTGACAAGAGGTAATGTAGTTGACAAGAGGGAATGGGGTTGACTAAAGTTGGTGTTAACCAACATTTTTTTTTTCATAAAATAATTCAATGGTTTTAATTTTAAATGTTTGTAGAAAAACTAGAAAATAATCATGTAGTTTTTTTTTAACACTATTTGTGCACACAAAAAAATCGTTTAAGGTTGAGTGGTTAACATTGTTTGACATTATTAAACAGGGGCGAGGAAACTCCCTGAATTCTTGAAATTCTGATGACATGGAGTGAGGGAGTTTAAAATTGGACTGCTTATATGTTTTTTCGTTGGGGGGGGGGGGGGTGAAGAGCAATTGGTAGACAGAGATGCAGGTGAGATTCAAACATCTTGGGATGGACGGATATAGTATATCAGAGTGCAACATCAAGGTAAGAGACATAAAATTCGGAGGTATGTTGCAGCTAACCTTAAATGCGGAGACGGCACTAATGCTTATTATTTAAAGAGTTAACTACTGTAGAAGGACAAGTATATGGTATTGCGGAGACGGTACTAATGCTGATGATTTAAAGAGTTAACTACCGTAGAAGGACAAGTATATGATATTGCTAACGAAATTAACTACATAATATTCTGTTGGAATTATAAATTATGAATTACGCTCAATTGTTTTCACTTTACCTTCAGTCTGTGTTACCAGCAAGAAGATAGGAACACAGATAAAGTGAAATGCCAGCTTCCATGAGTGGACAAAAGGAAACTTCGCCATTTCCCTGAAACACAATACAACAAATGTTCACAAACAATAATAAACCACTAGAGTATTTGAAATTGTTCACGTTAATACTGTCAGCAGTTGTCATCAGTCGCTCACAACTTGTTCATGTCATTGTGATATGTCGTTTACAACAAACTAGTATTGTTCTATTGCACTAAAATATTCTTCCTAATGGAACCTTCATATATTTACAATCATGTAGAATATTTGATCAATTGATGGCCAACACTGATACCATCACATGGTTGCAGGCTTTCACGAGATTGGATGTTTACATACACCCATGATGGAATATGTCTTCTACACATACACACCATTTGAATTGGAGATCCTTCTTAAAGACAGGTTGTAAACAGATGATAGTTATCTGAATAAGAAAAAAAAGCTATGAAGAAACCCCTACCTTTTTCCTCCCAAATTACACTTGTGAAACAAAGAGGTTCAAAAGATTGAAGCACTTGGGGATCGTATCGAACTAACGATGCCATAAAAGGGTAAATCATTAGTGCTAGAGAGCAACTTGACTATGTTATAAGTTGTGAATAACACTGTTCGTACTGCTGCCCTCAGTCCCACCAATACTCATGCTGCTGCCCTCAGTCACACCAATACTCGTGCTGCTGCACTCAGTCCCACCAATATTCATGTTTCTGCCCTCAGTCCCACAAATATTCATGCTGCTGCCCTCAGTCCCACCAATATTCATGCTGCTGCACTCAGTCACACCAATACTTATGCTGCTGCCCTCAGTCCCACCAATATTCATGCTGCTGCCCTCAGTCACACCAATATTCATGCTGCTGTCCTCAGTCACACCAATACTTATGCTGCTGTCCTCAGTCACACCAATGTATGTCTATTTTCCTAAATCTCACACTGACAAGTGTGTGTTTGTTATCTTAAATCTCACACGCACAAGTGTATGTATGCTATCCTAAATTTCACACTGACAAGTGTATGTCTGTTATTCTAAATCTCAAACATACGTGTATTTCTGCTATTCTAAATGTCACACTCAGAAGTGTATGTCTGCTATACTAAATCGCGCACTAACAAGCGTATGTCAGCAATTCTAAATATCACACTTAGTAGTGTATGTCTGCTATCCTAAATCTCACAAATACGTGTATGTATGCTGTCCTAAATCTCACACATACGTGTATGTATGCTATCCTGAATCTCACACATACGTTATGTATGCTATCCTAAATCTCACACATACGTGTATGTCTGCTATATATAAATCTCACACTCACAAGTGTATGTCTGTTATCTTAAATCTCACACATACGTGTATGTCTGCTATCCTAAATCTCACACATACGTGTATGTCTGTTATCCTAAATCTCACAATCACGTGTGTATGTCTAATATCCTAAATCTCACACTCACAAGTGTATGTCTGTTATCCTAAATCTCACACTAACAAGTGTATGTCTATTATCCTAAATCTCACACTGACAAGTGTATGTATGCTGTCCTAAATCTCACACATACGTGTATGTCTGCTATATATAAATCTCACACTCACAAGTGTATGTCTGTTATCCTAAATATCACACTGACAAGTGTATGTCTATTATCCTAAATCTCACACATACGTGTATGTCTGCTATCCTAAATCTCACACATACGTGTATGTCTGCTATCCTAAATCTCACAACTTGTACTACGAGTATATATTCAATCGCTAACAATATCAAAATGAATATCATTACTTCTTCTTCGTTCGCTCTCAAATAATCATCACGTGATTTCGTTTATTTTAAGTCGGAGAACCTGACTGCATTGTACTACTAGTTTTACAGCATAGTTGTGTTATATGTGTCTCTCAGTCCAGCACATCCGATTTCGACGTTTTTCTCGATGTGTCTTAAACATCACAATTCTTTATCTCTTATAATCCTAAAAAAAGCGCACAATACTGTTTTTACAGTTGTCATTAATAGCTCACAATGCACCTAGTATTGTCCAAAATTTCTCACAATATACAGTCCTGAATGTTTCGTAATTCACATTGTCCCGTATATCGTTCTAAATCGCAAAGGACACTGTCACGAATAGTGTTCTAAATCAAACACAAAACTGTTAGAAATAGTGTCCTAAATCACAACACTACCATGATTATTGTTAAAAATCGATGACACAACTGTCACGAATGTTGTCCTAAATCGTGAACACAACTGTCACGAATGTTGTCCTAAATCGTGAACACAACTGTCACGAATGTTGTCCTAAATCGTGAACACAACTGTCACAAATGTTGTCCTAAATCGTGAACACAACTGTCACAAATGTTGTCCTAAATCGTGAACACAACTGTCACGAATGTTGTCCTAAATCGTGAACACAACTGTCACGAATGTTGTCCTAAATCGTGAACACAACTGTCACGAATGTTGTCCTAAATCGTGAACACAACTGTCACGACTCGTCGAGCAATGGAATGAAAACAAAATTAGATCCAGCTGGACAGAAAGAAAAAACAACACTCAGTATGGTAAATACAACAATAATGTGGCAGCTGTTCCAGTGCCTCAATGGCGATAACAACCCTCAAGATATCATCACCATCGACAACAAGGGAATACCCTATATTAGCACACATGCTGTATATTTTCTAGTCGACTCATATGCAAAACGAAATCAAAATTTAGATATCAAGAACAACAACTGCCGCAGTAAGATTAGAAACAAAAAATCCTTGTAAAAAAACACAGCAAACAATGAGCTCACCCTTTGATTAATTAGAACTTAACATAGCAATTCAGAACCTATAATAGAAGAAAGTACCTGGACCTAAAGGAATTACAAACAAAATGATTCAACAGCTATGTCTCTTTACAATAAACAGGGTCCTAGACCTCTATAATAAATTATGGGGACAGGATAACTTCTAAGAATGAAAAGAGGCAGAAATCATACCACTTGTCACGAAAAGACAACCATAACCCAACAAAAAAGCTACTCTGTATATCAACCTACTAAGATGCTACGGAAAAGTTATAGAAATAATGGTCAATAACAGGCATTGAAGTAATTGAAGAACTACATTGAAGAAAACCATTTTATTTTTCTAGATGACAGCCAATCGTGCTTCAGAAATCACAGAAACCATACAACAATATCTTGCCCAGGAAATCAAAGTTGCTTTCCAGGAAAAAAAAACTCTTTGACCTCACAAGGTATACAAGGCGAACGCTAATAACCAATAAGTATTCAACAATTTAGACGACTGGGACATCACTGAGGAAAAAAATACGAAAAAACACGCGAACTAACACACAATCGATTTAAAAGACCAAGTTCTTGTCACCTATAAAAATGCGTATGAAAGCCAAAGAATAGGAAACCATCAATAAACCAGAGGAATGAGAACAGCTAGAAGGATATTACAATATCGCAAACACCTCATCCATATATACTGCAAGCCTTACAATCACGGGTATTTAGAGTAGAACTATGGAAATCCCTACTGCTCTTAAGGCAGAGACACCCAAAATGTCAACCCAGCTCACAATGTCTTCACCGATGGATCATCAGAGAATACAATAAAGAAAGGAAAAGATGGGACACAAATACTTATACCAAGCACCCTAAAAATATAGCTCTCAATCGCTAGTGACAAATTATAAACAAATTGTATGACAGTTACAGACAATCTTAAAAGCATCACAGGCACTGCTGGAACTCAAATGAGCGAACATAATTCTCTTGTGTGACTGCTTGTCATTTCTCTAGATCATCAAACATTAAACTAAAGATCTCCTAACAAAAACACTAGTAAAACGTTTAAATCAACTGTCTACTTAAAACAAAGTGGTGCATCAGTGATCCCTGAACTTTGCGAAAATGCATGAAGTGAGGCAACTGAGAGACTGGCAAAAGCAAGGACAAAAAAAAAAGAACATTTCCACCACAGAATACCACTGACTGAAACATTTTCTCATTAAAAAAATGCAAACATACATGTAGTCAGAAAACAAGAAACAACTTTTCATAACAACCCATCCTGAAGCGGAACAAATCACAGAATACTACCATTTTTAGGCTCCACACAGGACGTCGTTGACTACAAACACATCTTCACAATATAAAGGGTGTCCAAACTTACTAATGCCCATGTCAAAGGTGCCCCCAAACTCAAAAGATCACATTCTGCCGACATGTCCACTCTTTCGCAACTTGAGGACTAAAACATCGCCCCCAAGAGACAAATCTGAAAAATAAACCGTGAGGCAATAGTGAGGACCTCCTGCAGACAACTGAATTCATGGAGATAGCCCTCCTGAATGAATAAACTTCTGAGCATAGGAAACTAATCGCAGAAGAAGTTAACAAAACTGTCACAAATATTGTTCTAACTCAAAACACTGTTGTGAATATTGTGCTAAATCGTACACAATAATGTCGCGAATATTGTTCTATTCACAACACAATCACAAATATTCCTCTAGTCACAACATTGTCACGAATATTGTTCTCATCACAACACTATCACGATACTCTTCTAAATCACAACACTGCCAGGAATCTTGTTTTAAATCGTACACAACACAGTTACGAATGCTGATGAAAATTGTACACAACACTGTTATGAATGGTGTCATTAATCGAATACTATCACGAATATTGTTCTAAATCACAACACTGTCACGAATATTATTCTAAATCACAATATTTTCAAAAATGTTGTTCTAATATTCTCAACACTGTCATGAATGATGTTTTAAATTATAACACTGTCATGAATGATGTCTTAAATTATAACACTGTCATGAATGATGTCTTAAATAACAACACTGTCATGAATGATGTCTTAAATTATAACACTGTCATGAATGATGTCTTAAATTATAACACTGTCATGAATGATGTCTTAATTAACAACACTGTCATGAATGATGTTTTAAATTATAACACTATCATGAATGATGTCTTAAATTACAACACTGTCATGAATGATGTCTTAAATAACAACACTGTCATGAATGATGTCTTAAATTATAACACTGTCATGAATGATGTCTTAAATTATAACACTGTCATGAATGATGTTTTAATTAACAACACTGTCATGAATGATGTCTTAAATAACAACACTGTCATGAATGATGTCTTAAATAACAACACTGTCATGAATGATGTCTTAAATTATAACACTGTCATGAATGATGTCTTAAATTATAACACTGTCATGAATGATGTCTTAAATAACAACACTGTCATGAATGATGTCTTAAATTATAACACTGTCATGAATGATGTTTTAATTAACAACACTGTCATGAATGATGTCTTAAATAACAACACTGTCATGAATGATGTCTTAAATTATAACACTGTCATGAATGATGTCTTAAATTATAACACTGTCATGAATGATGTCTTAAATAACAACACTGTCATGAATGATGTCTTAAATTATAACACTGTCATGAATGATGTCTTAAATTATAACACTGTCATGAATGATGTCTTAAATAACAACACTGTCATGAATGATGTCTTAAATTACAACACAAAATGTTGTCCTATTTCACAATACTATGTTTTCTGAAATCTTACTTAACACGGTTCCGTTCAATACCCTGAATCTTCCACAGTATTGTTCCCGCTATGATTCCTCAATCCTGCACAGTATTGCTGCCACAATGGATCTAAGAATGACGCATGCTGAAAATAATTAATCACTTATTACACCAACTCACGACGGGTGTAGCAATGCGTTGAAATTGCATAAACAGTACTCACATTCTGAAACTGGCTCAGTGGCGAAGTCGAGTAATGTACAAAACGTACTTAGATCGCTTAGAAACAAAGAGAGAAATTCCGTTTCAGAAACATAAGGCATGTGGAATTCTATTATCAGTTATGCATGAAGATCTGGAAAACAGAAACCTGCCCAAGCGATTACAACAAACCCATATATACCTATACCAAAAAGCAGAGATCCGCAAATATGCTCCAACTATAGAACAATCGGTTGCGTCTGTGGGTTTCAACACTGCCCACTAGACAAACCACCCATGCAACAAAACGCCTTAGTAGATAACACGCTGTTATATTGAAGCTCTCTTAAGAAAGCTTTGTAGCATGCCATCTATACATTTATAGACCCCCTCTGAGTTAAAGGCTCCTTCAATAGTCATTGCACTAAGCCGAAAGCTGAAATCTCCTGCGCATGAAAGAAAGCTCAGAAAAACCACCCCGCTGCACATAGGAAGTAAGAGCTAATTTCTCGCAATTCCTGTGATTCTCAAACTAACAAACAATAGAACAATCGACTGTAAGTCAAGCCAGCAAAATATTACTACACATTATAATGAAGAGAATAGGACACAAAATGGAAGAAGAGATGCACGAAGCTCAGTCAGGTCTTAGAGCTGGTAGAGGCACTAGAGATCACGTATTTAATAGGAGGATGGTCTTAGAAAAATGCAGAGAATTCAATATCGATATGCATGCATGCTTTATAAATTAAACTAAAGCTTTTGACTGTGTGAACCATCTTCTTCTTCTTCTTCTTCTGCGTTCGTTCTCAAACTCCTGCAGATCAGCAGCATGTAGTCCGGAGAACGGTATGTGTTGTGTCATGATTTACAGCATTGCTGCGATATATGCGCCTTTCGGCCTGACACATCCGACTTCAGCATGACTTTGGGTCACTGACATATATTGGATGGGACAGCCAACTCCATCCCATAACCTCCTTAGTCGCCTCGTACGACATGCATGGAAGGTAAACAGTGTTGCTATTCTTTGCTCCCCTTTCGGGCCCCGACAACACACGCGCGAAACCATTATCAATCATGGGGAATATTGAGCAACATTAGTTTCCCAGAGCACATCAAAAATCAAGAAGCTGCTGTAAAAGTTGAAGGGCTAACATCAGAATGGTTAAAATACAAGAAGGAGTAAGACAAGTAAGACATTGTCACCATGTCTGTTTAACATATATGCAGAGAACATAATGAGAAATGTGAAACACGAAACAATTCAACAAGAATTCAGTCTCATTAACATCGGTCTACATAATAATCATCATCATCAAGTGGCATATTCTTTCCAGAACGTAGTCTTTCCTATGGATCTCTTGAATTCTCCGTGGTCTTGAGCAAGTTGCCCTGCATCTTCCAGTGACATGCGCAGGCATTCTTGAATGTCTTTTGTCCAACGGCGTCTTGGTCGGCCTTTGCCCCTGTTGCCTTCTATCATCCCCTCCATTAACACTCTCTCCATGCCGTCGTGTCTCTTAATATGACCGAAAAAAAACTAGCTTTTTCTTTAATATAGGTATACAGATTCCAGAAATTATATACACAGACGACACAGTGCTATTAACATCAACTGAAAAAGACTCCATGGACATAATAAAAATAACAAAAAGCTTTAGCGAACAACAAAACCTGTTTCTAAATATGAAAAAAGACGAAAATAATAAAAACTGATAAAGTGAGAACAAGATCTAAAATTTATATTGATAACAATGTTTTAGAAGAAGTGAAAAATTTCGAATATTTAAGAAATATATCACATAAACATTGCTGGAGACTGTAGTCGAGATTAGGAGAACAGCAATAACCATGTCTAAATTAAAACAACTGGAAAAAACGTTGGCACGGGGCAAACACGGGAACTAAGGTATCTTTGTTATGTACATGTGGGTTCCCAGTGGCGACCTACAACTGAAAACATGGACAATAAATAAAGCTACAGCCAAGAGAACAGAAGACTTTGAAATGAAATGGTATAGAAGAGTCATGAGAATGCCATGGACAGCAAGAAAGACCAATAAAGACGAGCTAAGAAAAATCAACGTTCAACAAGGCTGGCTTTTAAACACCATATTAAGAAAAAGTTAATTTTTCTCGGTCATGTGAAGACACGATGGCATGGAAAGTGTGTTGTTGCAGGGGGTGATAGAAAGTAGTAGAGGCAGAGGCCGACCAAGACGTCGTTGGACAAGAGATATTCAGGAATGCATGAACATATCGCTAGAGAAAGCGGGACAACTTGCCAGAGACCGCGGGGATTTCAGGAGATTCACAAGGAAGACTACGTTTTGGAAAGAATACGTCACATGACACAAGACATGTGATATCGTATAGTGAGTCGTTGTGGATATTTGTAAGGCATGTTGAAATATTGGTACTTAAGTTATGTGATCAGTACAGTTATGCATCTTACTTCTCACTCTGTAGTAACTAAATTTTCAGTTAAATGATTGTCCCTAAGTTTTTCTAATGCTCTTGGTACCATGAAAACTTATGTTCTCAATATTTTCTGTATCGGGTCTCACTGTTGTAACAATGCTTCCACTTTGACATCTCGAGAAAACTATTATCAAATACCTGGTTGTAACATGAATTCTTCATATTTCACTGATATATCAGTAGAATATAAAATATTTATAAATTACTTAATATTCACAAAAGAACCCGCCACACAATTTGTAACCAAACCAAAAAAATTTGGGAAACTAGATTTGTTTTCTAAGTAAAATAAATTGCCAGAATAAATTTGATTTTCAGTAGCCTTTAGAAATAGTCCTTAACCAGGTAATATATGTGAATATATTCTACTTACCCAGGTAATATATGTGAATATATTCTACTTAACCAGGTAATATATGTGAATATATTCTACTTAACCAGGTAATATATGTGAATATATTCTACTTGATAAATTTTGCTATAAACCATCGAAATGGTTCGGGAGAGTAGGGAAGGTATGGACGGGAAGGAGAATTGGAACCCCCCCCCCTTTGTATTTAAAACAGTAATGATCCATATTAATTTGGACCACAATGAAAAAACATTAACAGTATGAGATAATTTATAAGAACAACGTCCGACGTCGGAAAAAGTTGGATCTTTGAAATGACATTATGTTGTAAAAGAATTCCATTGGATAAGTTAGTAAAAGTGGATTAGTACAGTACAAGTAGACGTCATCACATGTTTAATTATTTCCCTTGTTTATGTTTATAAATTGCATGTTCATCATTTAATAATTGACACATTTTTTTATTTAAGGTTGTGGTTAGGGTTAGTTATGTAAAGCACAACTATCCTAACCGTAACCCTAACCCAAACCCTAAAATAAATTAATATTTAAATTAGTAAATGATGATAATGAAATTTAAAAATATATACAAGATAAATAACTCAACTAGTGGTGTCATCTACTTGTACTGTACCAGTGGGTTGCATCACGTTGCGGCCGGTTGGAATCTCTCGAAATTATTGGGTTACATTTTTTGTGTAACCTGATTTATGTAATAATTGCTCGAAGCTTCCTACTTATTAATACTTCTATGCATCATATTCCCGTGTTTCTCCTTCACATAGCACCTCATTCTTCGAAAAAGCGCCATAAATGTTGTCCCGCCTGTTTCTCAAGCTTGCTGTTGTCTTGGGTTTAGTGAACAGATATTTCACGACTTAAGGGTCCAGACATGGAATATTTCTCAATCGTCTATGAGACAATATCATTCTTTTCATCTATACTCTTGACAATCCAAGTTCGATACATACAGTAATTCGTCTGTTCAGAATGTGTTTATTTCTGGAATTCACCAAGTGATTGTGCTTTAATTTTAAGGTTTATTATCAAACATTGCCGTACACCAATGGTTTAAAAAAATATGGTGCGCGAGCCAAATCCAACCGGGCAAGCCGTTTTTAATTGGCTTGTCGGTTGATCTAAAAAGGCTATATGCGCTGGCACTCCGAAAATTATACCAGCAGACACAAAGAATTTTGTTTTTAATGTTTGGCCTAATATTACACGAAAACAGCGTAGGGAGCCGCGTAGCGCAGCGATTAGCTCACAGCCTTCGCATATGAGTGGTCATGGGTTCATTCCCCAGTTGAGGCGGAAATAATTTTCAGATCGCAACGGGTCCCGGGTCGACCCAGCTTTAAATGGGTACCGGATTAATCCGGGAAGTAAAGACTGCGAGGGAGAGGAGATGGCTAGCGCCCTCATTTGCAGAGCCACTATAATGTTAAATCGCTAACATCTCACACCCCTACGGCATTAATACATGCTATGTGTTACTTTACTACTACTACAAACATAAATCTTAGTCTATATGTTGTTTGTGAATTTAAGACAGGAAAGAGAACAAAACATTTAATTGGGAAAGTCACGCAGCTTGATGATGAAGATGGTAATATGGAAATCAGCTTTTTAAGAAAAAGTGGGGAATTGTTTGATAAGTTTTTTTTTGCCTACTGTAGAGAATAGAGGGACTGTTAAAATGAGTCAAATTAAAGCGATTTTTGGTACAAAAAAGAACAGAAATCTATCTACGTTTCACGATAACCTTTGATAATATACAATTGTATTAATTGATTGTCATTGACTATTTCTCCTACTTATGGTCTATTTCCCTTTATCAGATCTATTTCTCCCCATATGTGGTCCATTTCAAACCACTATGGTATCATTGTTTCAAATGTATATTTTATCAAATGTTTCAATGTTTAACCATGCTTTGAAGACTATATTTTGAAATAAATGGTTATTTCACTTACTGATATGAATAACATCTCAGACATATTATTATTTATAGAGTTATGAAATAGAGGTCTATTTTACCCCATTCTCTCCTAACCGTGTGTCTGGCGACTTCATAATTTTGAAAGTGACTAATAAAGCGACAAAATTTGATGACATTTCAATACGATCAATCTTTATTGATAGAGTTTCGTGTTAGCGTTTTGACATTAGTACAGTATTATTTAACATGACCTTTACAAGACACAACATTTTGCCAAAATTGCATGAATATTTTAGTATGATCTAATCTGTTGTATTTCTCTTCCTGTCTGACAACCGTTTAAGTTTGCCGACATCATCAATACGTGATGTAGGCCTATACATCACTAAATAGACGGGTGCATATATCACTAAACAGACTGGTGTATACATCACTAAACAGACGGGTGTATATATCACTACACACAGTGGCGTAGCGTGGGTCAATGGCGCCCGGGGCGGAATCATAATTTTCCGCCCTTGTGACATTAAAAAAATATGGCAGTGATTGTGAAAGCCTGGATGAAAATAAATTTGCCGCCCTCCCGATGATCTCGCCCGGGGCGATCCGCACCACCGCCCCCCTCTCGCTACGCCACTGACTACACAGTCAACTCACATAAAAAACACTATCATGTGCGATGATATCTAGAAACGAAGATATGCTGTGAGATTTGCTACAATTGTTTGAACATTCTTGAGACTAACGGGAATTGAACCAGTCCGTTTTACGGCACCAAATCGCCTAGCAACAATGCACACGCGTTCTTCCGTACTTGACTAACCGCATCTCCAAAAAAAAGATGCGATTTCATCAAGCCATTCAAACCGTGCACACAAAGTCACCTGAACGGACCAATCGAGACAAGGACTATTACAGCAACAACAAACATCCCGTACAGGTATTGAAATATCCTCAGTAACAACAAACACATAATATAATATCCGTATTAGTTATACAAGGGCCGATGGGTCTTCTTGTAAACATGGTTAACATATATAGACAATACAATTTTGCTTCAAATAATTGTTTATACAAGTAAATTTAAGTAGGAAGCCAGAGGACAATTTTAAAATTCTTGAGACTAACGGGAATTGAACCAGTCCGTTCTACGGCACCAAATCGCCTAGCAACAATTGCACACGCGTTCTTAAGTACTTGACTAACAACATCCTTCTTCTTCTTCTTCTTTCGTTCACTTGAAACATGTCTATATCTGTAATTCTGTCTCCTTAATAAAACTCAATGTCTTTTGTAGTTCATACAGTGTCCCATAGAGCTTTGATTCCAGTGTTGTTTCCTCTGGCCAATATGTCTGCCTCAGCGTTTCATGCTCAGAACACTCTTGAAGTATATGTTTGGCACTCTGTGCTGCCTGTCCACATGTACACATGGCCGTGTTGCCAATCTTGAACTTTGTATACATGTGACTGCGGAGTCGGTTGTGTCCTGTTCTGAGACGTAGAATTATAACTTGTTCTGGTCTGTTCATAATGTGATAGTCATCTTGTGTTGGTGTTTGTGGCTTTCTTATTGACTTGATCATCTGTTTTTTCTGATGGTAGGTGATTGGTATATCTGGTTGGTCTTCGGCAGCACCTTCTTTAGCCAGTTGGTCTGCTTTTTCATTTCCTGGTATTCCACAGTGAGAGGGTATCCACTGCATGGTTATCCTATACTGGTAAGACAATTCGCTAAGTAGTTTTTTTAAGTCTGTTAGTTTTCCAGACTGGAGAGCTTGAAGCACTGACCTTGCATCTGTCAGGAATACCACAGGCTGTAGGCCAGAGTTGGAGTTCAGCAGTTTTTTAGCTGCCACACTAATTGCCTGGATTTCTGCATCATAATTATTGCAGAATTTTCCTGTTGGGGTTCTGATTGTATCTCTAGGCTTGTGTGGATATTCTATATATACACCTGCACCTCCATTCCTCACAGCATTCTGTGCTGACCCATCTGTGTACACTCTGACCCATATATCTTGTGGATATTCCTCATCCAGGAAACTGAGGGTGACTGTCCTTCGCTGCACACTGTTCTGTTCGTCCTCGCTTAGTATTCCTTTCACATGGGTCTGAATGTATATTGGCATTCCATGGCTTTCACTCCACGGGGTTTGTTCTGGTACAGACCTTAAGGGGCTGTCAACTTCAGGTAGGTCTGTAAGTTGTCTACGGAGTCGTTTAGCTTGATGGATAAAGCTGCTCCTTTTCAGTCGCCCCATTGCTAGATTTTGGAATCTTTCCTTCATTGGATGACTTGGCATACACTGAAACTTTTCTGCTTGAATTAGTACTTTTGTGTCTCTTCGTTCGCCAAGTGTTTGCATTCTTCCCATTTTCTGCATCTCTGCTATGGGTGTTGATTTCATTGCTCCCAACATTATTCTAAGTGCCTGGTTTTGCACTTTATCTAGATCTTGTAATGTGGTGTTTGATGCAGGACACCACGCAGCTGAACCATATTCCAGGTGTGGTCTTATGCCTTGCTGGTAAACTTTACTGAGTATATTTCCACTGGCTCCCCATGTGGTTCCACTTAGTTTTCTCAGGATAGCTAACTTCCTTCTGGCTTTTGTTGTTGCTTTGTTTATGTGCTGCTTCCATGTCATAACAACATCCTAATACGGATATTATGTTATGTGTTAATATAACACATCAAGTGCCGTGACCAATGTCGTTGGCGATCATATTTCTCCATGTACATCAATCTCTCATTTTGTCATCATCTCTGTTGGTGTCGTCAATCGAAGCCATTTAGTCGAACTGTCCAATATATTTTCTCTCGGCCTTCCCCTTGATCTTTTCCATTCTATCTTTCCTGTTGTCACTATATTCTCAATGCCTCTTCTCATTATGTGCCCAATAAATATTGACTGTCTTTTTCTTATATTATCAATAATGCATCTTTTCACATCCATCCTTCTAAGACATTCTTCATTCGTAATCTTTGCTGTCCAAGGAACGCGTAACATTCTTGGAATAAACCACATTTAAAATACATTGGATGTACACATTGTAATAATTACTCGTGTCCACTAGATTGATATTGAGCAATAGGCTACATGAATCGCAACAGAACCGTAGAAACAACTAACTTGTCTAAGAGGAAGAATGGGCTCCTTAAAAATACATAGATTTTGTTTCATTTTGCGGAGAGGTGGTGGGCAATAAACGAAATTCCACCACGTTTACTTAAAAGAGGGGTCTTCTTCTTCTTCTTCATCGTTCTTCAGTCAGATATCAGGTTACAGCACCAATAGCTTCAATGAATTGTGTGATTCGCTTCAGGTCATCCATGGAACCCCTCAAGTCTGGAAGCAGTGCCGTCTCAGTAGGCCATATTTTCTCCCTCTCTTCTTGGTAGAGTTGACAGGCATGAAGAATGTGTTCTGCAGTCTCTGGGCTCAGTCCACAGTTGCACAGGTCTGTCTCACCAATCTTCAGCTTTCGGAACATGTGACTTCTCAGTCTGTTGTGACCAGTTCGTAGTCTGAAAATGATGGTTTGTTCCTTGCGTGACATTTGGTGGTAGGGGTCATTTGGTTCTGCAGTTGGGTGCATTTGCTTCCACTTTTTCTTATATTCTGCTTTTAACATGGTCTTATTTTCATAGTATGTATTATCATTTTCTATTTGTTCCAGTGATCCCCCTTTCCTTGCCAGGAGATCAGCTTTTTCATTTCCAGGTATGCCACAGTGACCTGGGATCCCCTGCAGTACTGTTTCTTTGGTGGTACTGCTGAGGTGTAGTAAGCAGGCCGTAAGTTCATTCATGCTCGTGTTCTTTGGATCTTTCAATGCCTGCAATACTGATTTTGCATCCGTTAGAAATACTACATGTCTGTTGTGACTCGACAAGCAATTCATGAGCATTTTGGCTGCCTCTATTATGGCTTCCATTTCTGCTTTGAAATTTGTGGAATGTTTGCCTGTGGGTATGGATTTCTCTATTTCTTTTCCATCTGGTGTTACTATATATATTCCTGATCCTCCATCTAATACTGCCTCTTTCGCTGATCCATCTGTATATACATGTTTCCATATATCCTTTGGGTATGCTTTCTGTATGTGATTCTTAGTTGTCTCCTTTAGTACTTGTATAGTAGTTTCTGTTTTCGAAATAATGCTTGGTATATTGTCCATAATTCTTGGGAAGTTTTTCCGGTCCCACGTTGGGTATGTGTTAAAGGTGTTTAGTGGTTTTAGGTTTTGTAGGTCTGTATCTGTGAGTGATTTCTGGAGCTGTTTAGCAGAGTGTAGAAAGCTACCTCTTTTGAGTCGCTCTTTTGTAGGTCTGTTTAGTCTTTGGTTCATTTGATGACTCTCCAAACATTTGAACTTTGCATACTGTGTGAGGATTTTTTCATTTCTTCTTTCTTCCATTGATGGCAAACCTGTGCATGTTTCCATTTCTGTGATTGGGGTAGTATTCATACCTCCTGTTATAATTCTGAGATTTCGGTTTTGTATCTTTGAGATCTTTTGAGTGTTACTCTTGGCTGCAGTCCCCCATGCTGACATTCCATATTCCAAAGCTGGTCTTACATAACCTGTATATGCTCTACTTAGAATTTTTCCATTTGCACCCCAATCTGTTCCAGCCAATATTTAAGGAGTGCTGTCCTCATTGTACCTTTTGTTTGGCACTTGTCTATGTGCTGTTTCCATGTAAGTCTTGGATCAAAAGTGACTCCAAGGTATGTAGGTGTCTCATCTTTTGGCAATGTTTGACCAGTTATGGTTTGTAAGATTTTCTGTGGTTTGGTGGACATGCTGAAGATGGTATAGGTAGTTTTTTGGGCATTGATAGACATGACCCATTGGTCTGTCCACTTGGCCAAATTGTCCATAGTTTCTTGCAACCTTATTTTTGTTGTGCCAACGCTCTCTTCACTGCACCATATCGCCAGATCGTCTGCATAAATTGCAGCATTTACTTTACGCGAGAGAATTTGGTCAATGTCATTCATGAATATAAGGAATAGAGTGGGGGATAGAACACCTCCCTGTGGTACTCCATGCTTAAAGAGTTTCTTTCTGCAATGCTTCATTTCAAGCTTCACTGCTGCTTTTCGGTTGTGCAGGTAGTGTTTTATCCAGTAATACATGCGCCCTGTCACTTTGTTTTGTTGTAGTTTAAGGAGGAGTCCATCTTTCCATACACAATCAAAGGCTTTTTCCATATCTACCCACCACTGATGTCTGCTTTTTTTCCTGGAAAGCATCCTCTACTTCCTGGGCAATTAGTGTAATCTGGTCTTCAGTTGATCTACACTTTCTGAAGCCAGCTTGCTGATTTAGCATGATTTTATTTTTTTCTAGGAACCACATCATTCTTTTGTTTACCAGGCGCTCCATTAATTTGCAAACACAGCTGGTCAGACTTATTGGGCGATAGCTGTCCACCTTAGTTTTTGGCTTGCCTTTCTTGTAGATGGGTATCATTATGGCGGTTTTCCACACCTGTGGCACTAGACCTCTATCCCAACAGTTGTTAAAAAATTTTATTAATTTCTTTTTTGCTGATGGTCCGATGTGAATTAGCACTTCATTTGGTATGTCATCAGGGCCAGGTGATTTCCTACGTTTTAATACTGCTAGTTCTTCATTTAGTTCATTAATCGTGAATTAATTCATGACATCTTGTTTATCTTGTTTGCTTGTTTTGCGTTCGCTCCATAATAATCAACACGAAGATACGTTGTGGCACAGTTATATTACTTGTAGGAACAACACAGCCGATTTCGGCACGCCTTGACATTTTGGGTGGGCTAACCTAGCCTGTGAGATTTTTCCTATCTGTTGCCAGGCGGCAAATGTGTATTGACCCTACGTCGCGACGGTTTGCCCATCACATCTATCTTGAACAAGGTGTTTTGTAGCCAGTGAACTTGTTTCATGTAATTAGAGATATCGTGCTCGTGTCAATCGGTTACTGAACCTTTACTCATTGGCGAGCCTGGCTCCTATCTATGAAGAACTCTATGGAAGAATTGGGCCCGCGCTTGTTCGCGCTCTTAGCCGAGGTTTTGTTCACCGAAGTCATGAACTCCTCATCCAAATCTGAGTTTATACACAGATTTAGGAGAACCGGGGACTAGAAGTTTGTTCTCGAGCTGAGCAGAGCTTATCTCCTTGGACATTTGTGCCTGAGACCATCAGGTACTGAACATTTTCTCTCCGTGAGCTTGATTTCGGTATAGGAATAGCTCGAGAGTAGAATTGGGCCTGGGCTGGGTGCACAGGTAACCGGAAGCCTGTCTAGAGCTGACAAAACTGTAAATGAATATGGTTTTCTAATTTTTGTTCTACGCCTAAAACTACGTAACACTACGCCTGTTTGGTCATATAAAGAGACATAACTGTTTAGAAAGACAAATAATGGAGGGAAGAGTACCTGGGTAGAGGAGAAAGGGCAGACCAAGAAGACGATGGACTGGCGACATTAAATATAACATGAATACATCCTAGAAAATACAAGCCACATCGCCCAAGACAGAGAGAGGTTCAGAGAGTTCATTGGGAAGACAACGTTCTGGAAGGAATACGTCACATGACACACAATTTTTGTTCTATATACAGTGAGATTTTACGTTTCGCTCCAAATTGTTGTTTCTTATATGCATTCTGTGCGATGAGATTTTCCACAGCTTTTTAATAAGTCGAAGGTGTCTGTTTGGCTAAATGTAGCAGTATGATGGGATGTCACGATATGGGCAGTCTACTCGAGAGGGGACGTGACTATTATTGTTGTAATATCGAGACATACCTCAAGCTTGCAAGAAAGTCACGGCTAAGTTCCATATGGAGTACAAGATTATTAAATTTATTGCGTTGCACCCTACAACCACATTGAGTAAAACACTCATCTTGAACTTACAAAGCTATAGAAAAATTTCCAATAAAAAACCCAAACATCAATCTGAAAGCTGTAATTAAAACACTGCCATAGTCTGACTTATAAACAAGAGTGATAAATAAATTCCTATTTCCTTGTGGTTAAATCATCATTATTCCCCGAATCACATCTGGAAATAATCTGCCCTTTATTGGAGTCGTTGACTCAAATGTTGAGCAGTTATGTTTATTTCATTATTACGTTATTTCATTAACGTCTTTTCTTGAGTTCGTTCCTAAACTTCCACATGGTCTTCTTGTAGCAGAACAATGGTCCTACTATATTTTCAACAGAATTTAGTTCAGTGAACCGAAATGCATTCTGTCGCCATTTTATGTGCTATTATGCTACACTGTAGCGGTTCAGCAATGTTTCAATACTGCTTTATGCTTCCTTATTTTCTTGCATAATTCGTTCCATGACTGGAAGTTCAGTTTCGCGGTAATTTCTAAGCTCATCAAAAATACATCAAGACGATACCGACATCAAGAACACGTAAACACCTATGTCATCGTATAAATGTCTTCCTTGCATAATATGAATATACTGTATACATTATGGATAATTTGTTCGAGTGGGCATAATTAAGCGAGATGGCTAGTTTGCTCCAAAATGTCACAGGGTTTGGTAGTCGAGCGGGAATAGCACAGAAAATAGCACGAATTTCAGATGTCATGAACTAACAAATAGTGTTGAACACTGGGGGGGGGGGGGAAACAGTGTGGGATGATAGGAGAATTAGTGAGGCAAAATAAGATAATACAAATTTCGGAAAATTAATTCGTTCGTTATCTAACTCCCGCTTCTTCTCACTTTGTAGCAAGACATTGATGCTACTCGTTAGATGTCCAGTATGATGTTGCCTAAATCGGTGGTTCGCAACTTTTTGTGGACTGAGGACCCGTTTTGGTAGAAATTGTCTTGCGTTTCTCACCACCCTCACACCTTGTGCCTTAGAAAAAAATCATTAACGTTCTTTATAAGTCACCAAGGTCAAATTTATAAGCCAACTTTATAAGTTTAGGTCAACTTTACGTTTTAAGTCAACTTGATAAATCATAAGTCAACTTTATAAGCTATAAGTCAAGTTTACAAACTTCATTGTTATAATTCTTGTTGTTTATCTTTCACATCGCCATGTTCCTGTGCCCTACTGAACGGACTATAGTTCAGCAATTTCAAACATTTTCTCCCTGGCCCCATTGCAACATTCCCCGCCCCCTCTCCCTCAGAGGATGCCTTATAACCTACGTATATAAAACCACTGGTCTAGAAAACGTAGATGAGATGTATCACTGGTTTGTTGTTTTTGTTTGCTACGTGAGCCTTTGCAAAATAAGCCCTACTTGCTGAAGGCTTCTTAATGCTGGCTAATAAGAAATCAAGCCTTCTTAATGACTCATTTGACTATTTCCATTATTTTCATTGGTCACAAAATGTGACAGCCGATTAAAAACAATGAAATTGCCAAATGAGTCAATATAATACTCTGGATTTCCTATTAGTCAGTATGCGTTATATTTCCGAGGATCTTGATTTGCGCTAATGTCCGTCACGGAACTCCATAAATAAACTACTTTTTTTTGCCATTTGTGATGCCCTCCCTCTCCATGCCAACAATTGTCCAGAAATCATGTAACCACACATTTTAATTACATCTAATTTCTTACTGCTATTCTCTTCCTCTCTCCCTCCCCACTTAAAAATAAATCCACAAATTAAGGAGTAGAGAGCAACATGATTTCATTTATTTAAAATTCAGCAACAAATTAATCGCAAAAAAAAAACAAATTAAAAAACAACAAAATAAGTCTCCACTTGAGTAAATAGAACTTTAATTGTGTTTGATTGCAATATTAAATATTGCTCACAATTTTATATCATGAAAATTATAAACTATAAAAATTACAATTTTTGTCACATTCAGATGATCACATAATTTGTGTTTAAAGAAATATAGCAATAGTTTGGGGGGGGGGGGGGGGATGAGCTGCAGAATTTATGATAAAACTGCAGAAACTAGTTTTACTGAATCACTCCGACACTGTGACGCGTGGTAAAAAGTGCTTCTCTGTACCGGCCAATGAACCCGGTTCAAATCTCGCAGCAGGAAACTGTGCATCAGGACCCTTTAGAAAACAATGAAAAACTACTAAACGTATTTATATTGCCTAGAAAATCACTAGAGGCAAAAAAAGTATGTGTTTATGGCTACATCCTGAATATAATATGTTACCAACTTGGAATTGTTTTGTCAATGACTATTGTAGGTATGAGTCCATATCTGTTGACATGTTTTCTTTTTGTCAATGACTATTGTAGGTATGAGTCCATATCTGTTGATATGATTTAATTTTGTCAATGACTATTGTAGGTAGAGTCCATATCTGTTGACATGTTTTCTTTTTGTCAATGACTATTGTAGGTATGAGTCCATATCTGTTGATATGATTTAATTTTGTCAATGACTATTGTAGGTAGAGTCCATATCTGTTGACATGTTTTCTTTTTGTCAATGACTATTGTAGGTATGAGTCCATATCTGTTGACATGATTTCTTTTTGTCAATGACTATTGTAGGTAGAGTCCATATCTGTTGATATGATTTAATTTTGTCAATGACTATTGTAGGTAGAGTCCATATCTGTTGACATGATTTCTTTTTGTCAATGACTATTGTAGGTAGAGTCCATATCTGTTGATATGATTTAATTTTGTCAATGACTATTGTAGGTATGAGTCCATATCTGTTGACATGATTTCTTTTTGTCAATGACTTTTGTAGGTAGAGTCCATATCTGTTGATATGATTTAATTTTGTCAATGTCTATTGTAGGTAGAGTCCATATCTGTTGACATGATTTCTTTTTGTCAATGACTATTGTAGGTAGAGTCCATATCTGTTGATATGATTTAATTTTGTCAATGACTATTGTAGGTATGAGTCCATATCTGTTGACATGATTTCTTTTTGTCAATGACTATTGTAGGTAGAGTCCATATCTGTTGATATGATTTAATTTTGTCAATGACTATTGTAGGTATGAGTCCATATCTGTTGACATGATTTCTTTTTGTCAATGACTATTGTAGGTAGAGTCCATATCTGTTGATATGATTTAATTTTGTCAATGACTATTGTAGGTATGAGTCCATATCTGTTGACATGATTTCTTTTTGTCAATGACTATTGTAGGTAGAGTCCATATCTGTTGATATGATTTAATTTTGTCAATGACTATTGTAGGTATGAGTCCATTTCTGTTGACATGCTTTCTTTTTGCCGCATTTGCATTATGGAAAACATTTTGAGCCTGGCTGAAATATTTAACTGACAAATCATGCCTTCTAGATCCGTGGGGCAATGTGATAATACGACTGTGGGAACTGCATTTCTAATTTCTGGAAATGCATGACTCCACTATTAAAAGGTTCATAGTGGTATTCTTCTGTGTAAGTAATGTGCTACTTCTGTGTACGTAATGCGGTACTTCTGTGTACGTAATGCGGTACTTCTGTTGTACGTAATGTGCTACTTCTGTGTACGTAATGCGGTAATTCTGTGTACGTAATGCGCTACTGCTGCGTACGCAATGAGCTACTTCTGACTACATAGTGCACTGTTTCTGCATAAATAATTAGCTACATCTGTGGACATATTGTTTAAATTTCGCAAGTTTTTTTCTGTGTATATGTTTAACACATGTGATGAATGAATATAGACATGTTACACCGTTTGTATACCTCGAACCAGACGAGACTTTTTCTCTCGAACTTATACACAATCATAGATGCCCATTGCTACTTGTAAAGAATTTAAATGAGCGATTTGAAATGGTGTGGGAAGTCCATGCTTTCCAATATGTTTCATAATTTCGGGTGTCTTACGCGGTCAAATTTCATTTAAGTAGTGTATGAAACGGCTATATTTCCGGTTACTGTGAATTTCCATTTCATGTCATCGAGTACATCTCAGCAGCTGTCATTCCTTTCTGAGATGGTTGCGGTAACTTAATCGGTAACATAACGTATCAATTACCATAGTAGATGCGCCCTGAGTGAGTTTGGGGGTTTGTTGAGTTTGGGGGTTTGTTGAGTTTGGGGGTTTGTTGAGTTGTTTGGGGGTTTGTTGAGTTTGGGGGTTTGTTGAGTTTGGGGGTTTGTTGAGTTTGGGGGTTTGTTGAGTTTGGGGGTTTGTTGAGTTTGGGGTTTGTTGAGTTTGGGGTTTGTTGAGTTTGGGGGTTTGTTGAGTTTGGGGTTTGTTGAGTTTGGGGGTTTGTTGAGTTTGGGGGTTTGTTGAGTTTGGGGGTTTGTTGAGTTTGGGGGTTTGTTGAGTTTGGGGTTTGTTTGGTTGGTTTTGAGTTTGGGGTTTGTTGAGTTTGGGGGTTTGTTGAGTTTGGGGGTTTGTTGAGTTTGGGGGTTTGTTGAGTTTGGGGGTTTGTTGAGTTTGGGGGTTTGTTGAGTTTGGGGGTTTGTTGAGTTTGGGGGTTTGTTGAGTTTGGGGTTTGTTGAGTTTGGGGGTTTGTTGAGTTTGGGGTTTGTTGAGTTTGGGGGTTTGTTGAGTTTGGGGGTTTGTTGAGTTTGGGGGTTTGTTGAGTTTGGGGGTTTGTTGAGTTTGGGGTTTGTTGAGTTTGGGGGTTTGTTGAGTTTGGGGGTTTGTTGAGTTTGGGGGTTTGTTGAGTTTGGGGGTTTGTTGAGTAAGATGTTAATTATATGATTGTTAATTGATATTATGTATGTTTTAAGATATTAATTTTGTTGTAATGATTATCTAATTTTTGTTTTATGATTTAATTTTTAATTAATCTAAATTTTGAATAATATAAATGGTTTATAATAGAATTAATAATATTTTGTATTAATATAATTTTTAAATAATCTAAATTTTTAAATAATCTAAATTTTTAAATAATCTAAATTTTTAATAATATAAATTTTTAATAATCTAAATTTTTAAATAATCTAAATTTTTAATAATCTAAATTTTAAATAATCTAAATTTTTAAATAATCTAAATTTTTAAATAATCTAAATTTTTAAATAATAAATTTTTAAATAATCTAAATTTTTAAATAATCTAAATTTTTAAATAATCTAAATTTTTAAATAATAAATTTTTAAATAATCTAAATTTTAAATAATCTAAATTTTTAAATAATCTAAATTTTTAAATAATCTAAATTTTTAAATAATCTAAATTTTAAATAATCTAAATTTTAAATAATCTAAATTTTTAAATAATCTAAATTTTTAAATAATCTAAATTTTTAAATAATCTAAATTTTTAAATAATCTAAATTTTTAAATAATCTAAATTTTTAAATAATCTAAATTTTAAATAATCTAAATTTTAAATAATCTAAATTTTTAAATAATCTAAATTTTTAAATAATCTAAATTTTTAAATAATCTAAATTTTTAAATAATCTAAATTTTTAAATAATCTAAATTTTAAATAATCTAAATTTTTAAATAATCTAAATTTTTAAATAATCTAAATTTTTAAATAATCTAAATTTTTAAATAATCTAAATTTTTAAATAATCTAAATTTTTAAATAATCTAAATTTTAAATAATCTAAATTTTTAAATAATCTAAATTTTTAAATAATCTAAATTTTTAAATAATCTAAATTTTTAAATAATCTAAATTTTTAAATAATCTAAATTTTTAAATAATCTAAATTTTAAATAATCTAAATTTAAATAATCTAAATTTTTAAATAATCTAAATTTTTAAATAATCTAAATTTTTAAATAATCTAAATTTTTAAATAATCTAAATTTTTAAATAATCTAAATTTTTAAATATCTAAATTTTTAAATAATCTAAATTTTTAAATAATCTAAA